>JAQMYL010000017.1:14498472-14512798 GCA_030014365.1 Clarias pachynema | reverse complement strand
TTTAATAAATCTGCAAAAATGTCAACAATTCTGTGTTTTTCTGTCAATATGGGGTGCTGTGTGTACATTAATGAGGGGAAAAAAATGAACTTAAAGGATTTTAGCAAATGGCTACAATATAACAAAGTGAAAAATTTAAGGGGGTCTGAATACTTTCTGTACCCACTGTATGTATATATACAGAATATATATATGCACTTATCAGAGCAGTATCCAGGTGATGAGTTTGCTATCGACAGTTGCAGTATAGGACACAACTGGATGTTGGAATGTCAATTAAAACGACAATTTTTCCTCCCACACAGGTCAGCTCGCGACAGTGACGACGACGACGAAGACGAGAGGAAGGTGAGCCGTGGCTGCACTCTGCAATACCAACGAGCCCAGGTGAAGGTTCTCACCCAGTTCCACACTACCTCCAGCGAGGGCACCAACCAGGTGATCACCATGCTGGGGCCTGACTGGCAGGTGGACGTCACCGACCTGGTGCAGGACTCGCTCAAAGTTGTGGATCCACGTGTGGCCGAGTTGGTGGATCACACTGTCTTGGTGGCCCTGGAGCAGGGATCTACCATACTGAAGGTAAGGGGCAAGGGTGGGTTGAAGAGCCATCTCAAGCACAGAGTAGCCATTTAGTTCATGCTACTGATAGCACTTCCTGGTTTGATTTGGTTTAAGAGGGACCACAAAGTGGTAGGCGCCTGGCTCAACTGGTGCAATCATCAGCCTTATAGGAAGATAGGAGCAAGAAGGAGTGGTTCTGATTTTACCAAATCTAAATTGAAGGACGTTGTATGCATTCCGGAAGAGGTTTAGGAAGGAGCAGGTGTTTTATTCACTTTTCTTTAACTTGTTTATAATAGCTACCCATTATCAGATTCCGTTTCAAAACAATCCTTAAAACAAAACAAATGAAAGCCAAAGTGATGGATCGATTATATCAATTAGGGATTTTAAAATTAGCTGATTTGGACAAAGAGACTGATCCTAGTGGCGAGGGGCAGGAAGTGTTTGGGGCAAGTAAAGAGGAGGAAGAGAGGGCCATGACGGATGCCAACATTTTGCCACCCTTTGAACCCTTTTCACCAGCTACTCCCAGTTAGTGGGGAGGAGTTACATGCAAAAGGTCCGAATGGCACGCCTCCGTCCGAGGCGCAGGAACGAACACAGGCCCACCTGCTATGTTAAAATTGTTTACACAATGAAACTTTTGCCTCATGAAGCATGGTTGCCTGTATGCTAATTATTCCTGTCTGGTTTCCGGAGCGCCAGGTTTATATCAAGTTGTAGAGTTACAATGACTGATGTAAACTCTTGAAATGGCCAACCGTCCAATACAGATAGTCTAGAACAATTTCCAATGAGTGACCACCAATTTGAATTCCAGTAGCTTCAGTTGTCATAGATTAAAGTAGTCAGTGACTGGAAAATCAACAGTGTAGCGAGTTCCAACTCTTATGTAAAGCTCCTGATGCTGGATCGGATTAGTTTGAAACGGAACACAGGCCATCTCTAGGAAATGGGTTAGACTAATATGACAGCAGTAGATATGACAGCAAACACTCCACCTAATCTACAAAGCCCAATTATGATCGCCCTGCTGCGTTACATAACCCCTGTGTTTTCCAAATCTGCTTAGACGTCGCAGTCTGAGCCTGTGTCATTGAAGTTACCTTAGCCTTTTATTCGTCATGACATTTCAGTCACAGATGGAAAGTGACTCAGTGAATAAACAAATGTCACGTCGGAGTCGAAGTTGCTATCTATATATCCTGGCCTAGCCTCACACGGTTCGGTCTCTTCAGTCTCAACGGTGCTAATTTCCTCTGCACATTCAGGGCAAATGAAAGATTTGAAAAGGAGAAAATGGGTAATGAGGAGTCTGTGCGTTCAAGTCAGTATCTGCAAGGACTCCAGGGTCAGCATGATTAGCGTTTTATTCAGCTTCATCTTTCTCCTGGATTTGTCATTAGAGGTTAAACTCAGGGAAATAATCTAAAACTATTACTTCGCTGTCTAATGGAACTATTGTAGTACTTTTTCCATTCCTCAGCGCAAGATAAGAACGTCACGAACCATAAAATCCATCGACATTACACACAACACAAACACACATCTCATCGTCTATACCGCTTTATCCAGTATATAGGATCGCGGGGTGCCTGGAGACTATCCCAGGAGGACACACACGCGAAATTTGGGAACGGAGGACATGGGTGCATGGAGGACATGCAAACTCCATGCACCCATGGCGGAAATCGAACCCGGACCCTGGAGGTGCAAGGTGACAGCGCTAACCACTAAGCCACCCCAAACACACAGATAGATAGTGTATATTATGTAAAGGGCTATGATCAGCATTATTGCCTTAACATAACTGTGTTTAGCATGAAAGCGTTAGTTTTGTGACAAAACTATAGCACCCTGCGACTTTTGCAATCAGGGACATTCTCCCTGACAAAGGAAGTCAGCTAATTCCAGAAAGAAGGGGGTTGTTAATAATTAAATGCCAGGGCTGAACTGGTCCTTTGAAAATCATTGTGTATCTCTGCTCCTTTCCCATTTAGATTGATAGCTGAAAAGAATTTGTCAGATTTAAAAGATGGAATCTAATTAGAAAAAAAAAATCTGGATAGTTAGGATACTTTGGGATCTTTTAATCATTGTTCTCTTTTGCTACAATCTACAACTCTTCATTCTTTCATCTACGACTATTTAAATCATTGAACAGTCACTTTTCGGTCTTTGAATCATTCATTCATTTTGAAACCTTTGAATTATTTTCCTTTCACTTGTGGATCTTTGAATAATTGTTCCTTTAGTTAGGAATTTCTGCCTCATTATTCATTTATCTATGAATCTTTAGTTTATTCATTTATTCAGTTTATTCATTTCCTTTTACTTTGCATTTTGGAGTCTTTTAATCATCGTTCTTTCATTTCGAATCTTTCGTTTATTGTTCTTTTATTTCGGTTCATTGAATCATTGTTTCGTTTTGAGGCTTTAAAACATTGTTATTATTTAATTTAGAATCTTCAAAATCATTGTTCTCTCATTTAGAAACTTTCAGTCATTGAATTGGCCACTTCGCTTTATGTGCAATTTCCACTAGTTGGAGAAAAGAACCCCCACACATGCACTATTTATTACAGGAGATGCACATTTTAATGCACTTTTTTTTCGGAGCAAACACAAGTGAATCAATATTGCATTGTTTTGAAATGTACTACATTTAATGGGCTCAAGCATCTATATAAATAGTCCACATGCTCGGCGTTTTAGAATGGATTACTTGAAGTCTTGTGAATTAATTGGTAAGCCGTGTATACCAACTGCTGTAATTAATTTTGTGCAAAACTAGTTAGCAAGGCTTTTTTTTTTAAGTCTCTGAAAGCTCTTCAAGTACACAGCACTTTGGCGGTTATAAATGCAGACATCAAACACAGGTGTAGCAGCCAGCACACAGGGAACTAATTGCAAGCTTCTTGAATCTGAAACAAATGAGCTTTTCTGGCAGACGTTAGCGCTTTCTCTCTCTCTCACTCATTCATACACACAGACAAAGTCACTCATGCTAGACGTCCCTCTGCTTTGAAATGTGCCCCCCAACTTGTTAAGGGAAAAAGAAAACTGCAGTCAGGAAACTGATTGGTTTAATTATGTACACCTCAGCCTTTTTAGACACCAATAAATAAATAAATAAGTAAATACTGGGCTGTCTGGTGAACAGTAAAAAGATGTTTCGGGGTATCACTGGATCTGACTAGAGAACAGCCAGTGTACGTCTTTGCACAGGCCTGGACGCACCAGGTCATCCTTCGGTGCGTCGCCGAATGACGCAGACAGAACCCCGCCATCCGCTCAGGAAAAACAAATGCGATTCCAAGCTTCTCGGACCCTAGCTGGACAACGCGCCCTAACAGATGTGAGCGTCTAATGAGGCTTGATGTACAACATGCATAAAGGTACATCGCTGCTTTTGGAGAGCTCTCGTTTTGAGAGCATTTTTTTTTTTAAAGAGAGATGAAATAACAGCGTACTGCCAAATGCACGGCGCAGAGGCTGGAGATTTTCAAGCACTATTAAAAGCCATTACGGGCTTTCAGGGCTAAATGGGCAAGAACCGCTGCGTTGCCCGCTTGGTCGCTCGTTAAATCCGTCCACCTCCAAAGCCAATGTGATTGAGCCCATTATACAGACCATTATTGGCACTAATATAATGCTGCTTCTTCTTTTTTTTTTTTTTTTTGAATCGGGTTCAACCGCGAGTGAAAATAATGGCATAATCAGCTACAACTTCATTGACGTTAATGTTTTTTTGTAGAAGTTGTTTTGGAAAAGCTGAGAATTTCCTTTTCATGCTGTTTAAGTTAGTATAGCTATGGCATTTTTGCCATTTCCCCAATGCTTAAACTTTTTTTCCTCCGCTTGTTTCTTGTTTGATTTGGATTTTTAGACCTCAACATTGTTATTCTCGCTATACAGAAACTGTATTTTTCCTCCACACTTATCTTGTATAGTATACAGCATTTTTTTTTACATTTAATTTAAAAAGTGAAACTCGTTCCTCCGGGTATTCCGGTTTGTGCCCTAAGTCTCCTGGGATAGACTCCAGGTCCCACGCGACCCTGAATACAGGATAAAGCGGTATAGACGATGAGTGAGTGAGTGAGTGAAAGTCATATCCTAGATTCATACAGTAGGTGAAACTTACCAGGGTAACTTTATATATCGGGCTGACATCGATCAGATGCGCGTGTGCTTTTAGGTTTCCCTGCAAACAGCCGACCCTTTCAAGAATGACCATGGCTGAAAGTAGGACAGTATGTTCCACAGTACTAAAAACAAAGAAGAGTAGCTGCCTGCCAAAACCTACATTCGAGTCACAGAACCACTTTTAGAAAGAAACCACATCTGCTGGTATTATATCGTCTTAAAGAACACTTTGTCTCCTTAGTGACTGCTTCTAAATCATTCCAAATTGTCCTTGGTGTGCTTTGATCTTTCATTACTGCTTTAACTTCCTCCAGCGTGCTGAAAGCTAACTAGCTCCTAACAGTAGGCTAAATCCCAAATCCCTCTCTAACTCCTGAACCGGCATTTCTTGTGGTGTGTGGATTCTAACTTACGCGCTACTTTCCGGTTTCTCACTATTTGGAATTCAACCCCAGAAAGTTTCTTTAAAGCACTTGGATAAGACACTCTGGATAAGAGCGTCTGCCAAATGCCTAAATGTACTGTAAATGTAAGTTGCCTTACAATAAATGTCAAATAACCATTTATTTTTTTTATTCTAAAATGAACCATCTTCATGATCAGCTCCTAAATCAGCCTTATTGGGAAACTGGATGGTCCTTGAATTGGTTTTTCAATTCTTGGCAGAATATTGGAGTTTTGTTTAACGCCTTTGTGTCCATTCTCTCCCCAGCTGGAAAGACTCGGGCGAATCAGCCGTCTTCAATAATTCAGCGCTTTATTTTAGTGCTTTGCACACAGTCTGCTCCTATGAATTATGTCCGCAAAGAATGATAATCATCACAGATAGCCCTGTTATCTCTTAAAAAAATAAAGCAAACAAGTGAACCACGCCCCCTACAAGAAAAGCAGTAAAATGTTAGTGTTTTTTGTGTGCGAGCATATTATAGATGTGGATTGAGGTTTTACACAGCGGAGACACAAATAGCTTTAAAAACACCATGCTTCTTAGCATTTCTTTATTTTTCCTGCAGAAGATTTTTTGCCTTTCGGCATGCTGAAAGAAGGTCATAATGGCTCTGAAATGGCAGCTTTTGGGACGCCTGATGAAACCAACTATGTTGGCTTTAGCTCTTATTTTGTCCCTTGCGCAAACAATATCCATCTGTGTATGATCCACCCAAAGAAAAATATTCGGTCTCGTGCTTCCTTTTCTGTTCTCATTTTCTCCCTTAAATCCCAATCCAATAAAGACTTTGGTCACATTTTTTTGACACGTCTCCTTGATTTCCCATCACTGATTTATACCTAAAAATCATACATTGTTTTTTTTTCTTCCCCAGGTTGAATCCCCGCTTGCAGTGGAAGCCGTGTTGGGCGAGGCACCATTCTCTGTCCTGGATGACAAAGTTTCCATAATGGATCTGCGCGTCCATGCCATCTCCGGACTCAGCCTGAGTCTCCAACCCAGTCCAGGAAACAGTCACACCATGGTGGCAAAGGCAACAGGGCTACAGACACTCTCTTCTCTTAAACAGGTACTTGTGGGTTGTTTCGCAATGGTAATGTACTTTAAAAACAGGCGACGCATTAAAAATAAGATAAATAACAAATTACCTTGTAGCTAGTGGTGGGTGTGTATCATTGACTATCACTTAGTGCCCTCTCGTTCTGCCTGATTTTAATAAATAGATTAACCTTTGGAGGAGGGGGAAGAGCGAGGCAGGTCCTTGTGGCATAATTAAGTAATATTCCCCCACAATTAAACATTCCTCTTGTTTGTGGCAATGCACATGTGTGTGTTTTACAGCATGAACAGAATTAACAGAAATAGACAAGATGTCAAATGTCAAGCTTAGTGAATATCAACTCAGTTTTTCAGACTACTGAAATACATTCCCTGATGGTTCAAATTCAAACTGTGAAAGAATATATTTATTTGAAATTTCTACTATTAAATTTCACATTGTGTCTGATCTGACTTTTATTGTGACAAAAACTATGTTGTATTACTATTTAAATAAAAAGAGATGTTGTTTAAAGAAGTATTCAGTCCTCAGGGACAATATTTGGTAGCACCAACTTTGGGTGTAGTTTCAGCTTCAAATTTTCCTGCATAATGTTTGCATTTAAACTTAATTTAAAATTCATTTAAAGTTTATTTAAAATTCCTCCTGGAAAGGTTGTTTGATATTGGCCTATAGTTGGACAGCGGGCAGGGGCCATACGTTTTTTATTCTATAACAACAATGCTTACACCACCATGCTTCACTGTGGAGACCTTATGGTTATGTCTGTTGATCATTTAGTGGGTTAATAGAAAATCAATAGCATATGACAGTATTTGTACTGCTTTCTATTTATTTTTGCATGATTCCTTCTTATTAAAAAAAGTTTATTTTATTGCTCCATCTAACTTGTCCCTACCCATCCTAGTTTTTATACTACCTTTGTAAAGTTCAGAAAGTCAAGACTATTTTTTTTGTTTGCTTTTTTCTTTTTAGACATCCTTAGTGATATGATAACCCTGTAAATATACTGTATATATATTTATATAAGCATGTTTTCATAAGCATGTTTTCATAAGCTTTACCCTTCACTACTTCTCTAAAACGTTAGCCAGTTTAATAATTTAAGTTATTTTGAAAACACTGTCAATAGGAAGCTGTATCTCCATCTTCATTTTATTGCACAGAAAATAAAAGTACTGATAAATCTTTTTTTTTAAAAACAGTTCACAGAGCTTTTTAGCTCTATTATAGCATTAATTGTTCAATATTTCAGCTCGTTTGCCCCCTTTTTAATCTGTATAATCTTAATCAGGTCAACGTGCCACATGGCAACAAATTAATTTTTAACCGGGCCCCACTGGCCAATTATAGCTCTAGCGCGCTCTACCAGGCTGAGCCCCATTGGTGCAATAAAGGCTTGTTTGACATTCAGATGAATTCAAATCTCAGCCAGCATCACTGCTCCTAATGAGACGGCATCCTGCTTAATGAGAAGCCAAAGAATGTCTGTTCCTTCCCCGCATCGAGGGAGCACTGCACATTTGCTTTGTGGTTCTTCCCAATCTTTAATTGAGGCCCGTATTTCGGAGCAAGGGCCAATAAACGGCACCTCGCTAATTTATCTAACATCTTGAGCGCGATCCGCTGTTCCAATACATTTTTTTTGTTTGTTTATCCTTTTATTTTCTACCCCGTTCCATTCTCTGTATTCAACAAAAAAAAGCAGCTAATGGTGGCTGGCCGCTCATGCATAAAAGGCTAATTGCCACCACCCATCACCCTCCCCCCACCACCACTTCCTCTCACACACGCAGCTCGTCCACCCGTGGATTTAATAAGTGTAATGCAGGGGTCATAAAAGGTGACACCATAAAAGCCAGCAATAGCTGTCCTTTGTTCTGGTCACTTGGCTCTCAGAGGAAAAGCTTGAAGTCACCGCCGTCGTACCGTCGGCCAGAAAATTTCGCCCTCAAGCACTCTCGTACATCTGCCATCCATGATAAATGAAAAAAGCTGCGGCAGGTCAGGAACTGGCATGCATTGTCCTCATTTGCGCCTCTACTTTGTCCACTGTAGTAATCCTGCACAGCCGTTGTGTGAAAGTTTTGATTCTGGTTCAAACTTTACTACAGCCGTGTAACCGAATACCAATTTGTTATGTGGAATAATCAAATAATGTGTTCTAAACAGATACAAACGAGGGGCGGTATTCGGATTTATGATTTTTACAGTATATACTGTACCTGTCTGATGAACCACTCCAGGGATAAATCACGATACAAAATATGGTCTTATAAAGAATGAATTTTTGTAAAACCAAACCCAAGTTTTCGGCCACACAAAACCACTACTATACATTTTCATATTTCATTTTGTTTCCATTTTTAGTGAATTTAAGAGAACCATCTCAACCGTTTATTCTACAGTATAGCGACAAATTAAGTTCCTAGGCTCATCCCAAAAGTGCACCTTCTTCATTGATTTAGATGAACCGTGCATGCCAAAGACAACTTTCTTCCTGAAAAGCGAGACAGATTGCAATTGGGGGAGAACGTCAGACGAGTGTGACATTAGTGACACTCTCAAAGCCTTTTAAGTGCAATAGTGTCTCGCTGGGCGAAATGCTTTGTTCCTTATACTGTAGTGTACTGTATGTGTATGTGAGGAGAGTGGGAGGAAGACAAAGGGTGGACAAAGACTTTGCCACAGCTGGTGAAAAATCAAAATAGGTTTCCTTTTTCTTGACCTCCATCAGATATGGGGTACTGTCATTTCAACTGCAAATCAAAGCAAAGGGGAGTCGTCTCTTAAACCCCCGCCTTGTTCCATGTGTGACACGAACGCATGGCTTGCGTCAGTGCCATTACATTTTGGTCCATGTTCCTGACAGATTCGATTCGAAAGCTGTGAAGCCACAGAGGTTTTTGTCTTGGTTAGCTGCACCATGAGTACACGGACTGTATGATGGCAGGGTAGCTTTGATGTTAACATTCTGCGGTTATAACAAAGGCTTGATTACAAAGAATATAACCATGCTGTGATGCACTGCCAATACTAATGAAGTGAATGCTAAGGTTAGATATGATAATGCTTCATTAAACCTCAAGGACAAACAAATGAGTTCAAAGGCAGTGTCATGCCCGAGATGCAAAACATACTGTTGTGCTACAGTCTGTAAATAGTAAAAGCTTCTTGTTACATGTAATGAGCAACTGCTATGTAATAAGAAATGCACAATTCCTTTTAAAGACTGAAAACAATTGAAATACAGTATTTGTCTTTTTATATTTAACAGCCAATAGCATTCCACTTAGGAGGTCTGCATTAAAAATTTGCGAGTAAACAAAGACTTTTAGACTTGGGGTGAGAATCACAGAGGACATAATACTGACCCCTGCAGCATTTTACGCATATAATTTGTTCTTGCATTACATACTATAATTCTCATTTTTTTCTCCAATTGTTTTCATTAAAGATTGACCAAATATAGGCATAAATATCTGCATGCCAACCTATATGTTTTAGTTTCAGTTTTATATCCATGAAAACATGCTTATCATCGTTCTAATGATTTCTTGTTTCATGATAAAACATGGTAAATTTTGGTGCAGTGTTGCCTGAAAATGCCATGGTATTTCTATGGAATGCTAATGTCATAACTGATTCCTATTTTCTTCCCTTCTTTCTATTTTCAGGAAGCCAGCCTCTCCATTTGGGCTTACTTTAGTGACAACACAGCAGCCCCACTAAGCATATATGACCCCAAGGATTACAATCTTAATGCCTCCACACTGGATGACAAGGTGGCCTCCATTTCCCAGGAGCCTCAGCAAAGGTGGCCAGTCATTGTTGCAGAGGGGGAAGGATCCGGGGAGCTTGTACGTGTAGAAATGACCATATGTGAAGCATGCCAGAAGACTAAACGAAAGAGTGTTATAGCTTCTTCTCCGGTTTACGTAAAAGTGCGGTTTGGGCCTGATGACTCTGAAGAGTTAGAAGAAGATCCGGAGGTGGAGTCTAAAGTGCCACTCAACACAAGAAAACCAATCCTTGATCCTAGTATGGGTAGTACTGGATACGAGCCATCCAACGAGCAGCCTGCAAGCGTGCCAATTGACTATACCAACTTCCCCACTATCAGTAACCAGGATAGGCCAACTGTGGAGGAAGGGAGCGAAGAAGATCCGTTTACCCACTCGCCCCGCAGCATGACTGACTTGGAGATTGGCATGTATGCCCTCTTGGGTGTCTTCTGCTTGGCCATTCTTGTCTTTTTGATCAACTGCATCGTGTTTGTCCTGAAGTACCGCCACAAGCGAATTCCACCCGAAGGTCAAGCCAACATGGACCACTCCCATCACTGGGTGTTCCTTGGAAATGGGCAGCCCTTACAAGCTCAGAGCGACCTCTCACCCCAGACAGCAGAAAGTCCAAGCAATGCTTTGGAAGGGCCACAAACCTGCTGCCACGGAGATCACCACAGCAGCGGCAGCTCCCAAACAAGTGTGCAAAGTCAAGTGCATGGGCGAGGAGATGGAAGCTCGGGCGGCTCCACCAAGGAGCATGGCGAAGATGCAAGTTCTCCGACATCCAAGCGTAAACGAGTCAAATTCACCACCTTCACCACACTTCCTGCTGACGAGCTGCCCTACAACTCGATCCCCATTGCCGATGATGATGATATCCAGTGGGTGTGTCAGGACATGGGGTTCCAGGACCCTGAAGAGCTACATGACTACATGCGCAGGATAAAGGAAATACCCTAATGGTGGCTTTCGAATTTCTTAAACAAACCTTTCCTTTCTAATCTTCTCTTTTCCCCCTCACCCTCACTCTTCAGAATTTATCTTTTCACATGAATGGAGAATGTGACTAAGGACTTGCTGTCCTGTTTCTCCAGGGTGATACTTTGCACAGTGCTCATGCTCTTTTAAACGTCCACGCATTTTTTGGAACTGTTGCTTATAACAGTGGATGGAAAGCCAAATACGAGACTAGGTGATCTTTTAATTGCTAGCACAAATGGCTTCAGGAGTGTATGTCATCCTTTCTCAGGCAAAGAGGACATACTGTCTCAAAGGGAACACACAGACTTTTGAGTTCTGAGCAGTGGTGTCGTAAAGGACTCCTCAAGTGCTCCATCACTCCGGTTGGGAGAACGTATAGGTCACCCTGCTGTGGACAGGAGATTTCTCAGAGGAATGCCGCACTGTGTCTGTAGTTGTTTTTCCCCCCCCTCTCTTTCTCTTTTTCAAACATCAGAGTATTCTTCTCCCACAAAGAGGCCTTTGTAGTGCAGATTTCCATTTTACTCAGAGAAAGGTGTTTGAGGAGGGTTGTCCCTGTGCAATCATTGGCAATCTAACATTCAGTAAATATCAAAGACGGTACAGCATTTTGGCCAGTATTGACAAATATTATTTTTCTTTCCCATCATCTCTGTGCCACGTTTTTTTAAATATATAATGTCGCACGTCTGCATTTTCTACGTCATACTACATTCATTCAGCACGTCATCACAGATGTCAAAGTCAGATGCCTTATTAAATGAATATTAATCATCGCAACCATTGTGTTGACATCGTGCTTGTTTACATCCCAAAGGTTCAACGCGAAACGGGGAACTACCCAGGCTACTGTGTGTAACTGAAAATTTATCTTAGCGGAGATGAAGGAAGCCACTTTGTGTGTCATGGCATTAAAATATCTTCATATCTCCAGCATTTGTATGCATGAATGGAGAGTTTGAGACACAGCCAGTTGTTATTACCCATCCAACCCCCACCGATTTGTAAATGTGTGTCTTGTGATAATTATCTAATCATACATGCATAAAGAGCAGTAGAGGACATATAATGTTGTGACATGCTTTACATGCATGCAATTCCAGACACTTTGCCTCTTGTGTACATACCCATATCGTTGTCTACTGGCGCCTCATTATTAATTCATTTTCATGTTCCAGTTCTCCTTGCGAGAGGATGGGTACAGAGGTGCCGACATCAGCGGTTTATCATATTTACTGAAAGGAAGCGGGACGTGAGAGAGGCACATTTGCTTCTCTTCACGGCAACTTTATTCATGTCAGTGACTTCACAAGCCTCAATTTTGTAAACGGGTGGCGTCCGGAGTTAGCAAGGAGCCATCTTATATGCCAACATTCGCTAAAGCTTTCATGATTAAATTCCTTTTCCCTTTTCTTCTCTTGGTTTGCTAGTATTTTTCTGTGAGACATCTTGGCACCTCTGTAGCTTCCATATTTGTCAGACATTTCACAATTTATTTTGTTTGTTTAAACCATTGTAGGTCATGCAAATGACTGCGAATTATATAATAATTACAAAGGAAAGGTACGTGAGCGCAATATAGGATATGTGAATCTGTGCGGTAGATGAATCTAATTGTAACGCTAATTGTGATCACTAATTTGTTTTTCAAAATTGTTTACTCTTATTTATACCACTTGTTTTTATATTGATTATTTTTTAATTATTAAAATAAGACTGAAAGCGATGTATTATTATGTTTGCATTTTTTTACACTGGTAAATACCATTAGCTGGTTAAAAAAAATTGTTTTATGCAATATTGTCTTGTTTCATTTTTTTAGTTCTTTACATCTCTGAAACTTTATTGATACACTGATTATATAGATACAATAGTTTTTTATATAGCGCACATTAAAGTCAGTGTATACACTGAAACTGCTATTTACTAGTGTGGAAATGTTTTCATTCGCATTTAACAAGCGAGGAAATGACTGTTCTAGGGATTGCGGTTCGGGCAAAGTTCCCCTGAGTTTCAGACTTTCATTCACAAAACACATCCATTCCTTCATCGTTGTGTAACATGCGTCTTGCTCACCTTCACCCATTAATAATTGTAACATGACTAAATGTGTTTGTGTCATTTTGTTTATTTGTTGGATTTATCCTGGCTAAACAGTGACCTCAGAATGACAGAGGACCTAATACTGATCCCTGGAGCACCTCCTAAACTACAATTAGAAAGCAACCCCAGTCTTTTTCATTCAAAGTTTCTATTAAAACTATGTACTGGATTAAATGGAATTTATTTAAGTTATGGAAATCACAAAGGAAACAGGTCAAGCTGTATATTTTTCTTTATATTTTTCCAAGCTACACAAATCCTTTAATTCTAAGTTTTTACTTGTTAAATATAATTTTGGTTTCCAACCCAAAGCAATTCACACATACAGCGATGGTGGCACTGGATGAATGTAAACTCTAAAGGGAGTAACATGACCAGTGTGTTATTAAGGTCAACTAATAGGGCGCTATTGCTTAATGATATTACTGGCAAGTTTCTAGTAGCAGCTCTCTCTCTCTCTCTTTCTCTCTCTCTCGCACACACACATTTTTCTTGTTTTTTTTCCCCGTGAATAATTTCAATGTCACAAGAGAATGTTTCCAATGTTTTTTTTTTATTTCATATTGTTAACTTCAAGTATGCAGACAAATCGTTTGCAAATCCTTTGCTGTTTTTGAAACCGCATCTTCTGTGTTTAAAGGAGGTGCTACTAGGCATTTGCCATGACCTCATCATCTGATGTGGACTTGTACGTTAAGCTCGTCTCTATGGGAACCTGCTAAAGCACGGAAATGGCAGTGCTGTGCTGCCTCACTCTTAATGTACAGAGCACTGTTACGACTTCCTGTATTTTCCTGGATTTAAAAAAAAAAAAAACCCTTGTATTCCCCACTTATATGTAAGTACTTACGAAAATACAATACATAAACCTTTGTGTTTGGTCTCCTTATTGCTTATACATTACATATACATGCATTTTATATATATATATATATATATATATATATATATATATTGCTTGATACACATAAGAACTCGAAACAGCATAACACGAGCACTCACACGAGGCTGAAGATTTAAAGTGCCCCTATTATGCCATTTTAAAGGTTGCTAATATTGCTTTATGAGTCTCTTAAAACAGGTTTACAAAAAACACTTTAGTTTTCTCCACAAATAGATTTAATTTTACCCCATTTCTAAATGATTTGTAAATGACTCGTGTGAAGTAGTTCGAAGATTCAGTCTGTCTAAACCCCTCCTTTCCGTGAGCCCTCACTGCTGTGATTGGTC
>JAQMYL010000017.1:14451842-14463856 GCA_030014365.1 Clarias pachynema | reverse complement strand
TACACACACACAGTACACACATACAATATATTAATAAATACTGTATAAGAACTAGTTTCCTATATATGGAAATGTATTATTTAATATATTGCATTATATTTTACAATATATTGCCATATATATTTTTATTTTCCATAAGGGAGTTGAGGTTGATGTCATGGTGACAGTGTGGACATGTAAGCATTAAGCATGATAGTGCGTCGACCAGCACCCTAACTTACCATAAGACTTTGGGTCATGGTTTTGCCTCCAAGGGAATCTCAAAACATACAAGGAACTTGGATGGGAGTACGACTAGGAAGAAAATATTTTCTGATTAATGCTTGATGTGCAGAGTATCTTCTTTTGTTTGATTGTGGTCTCCAGTCCTTGATCTGTGGGACCCCCTGCCCTACACTGTTTTTTTCTGCTCTGAGCACACTTTATCTCAATAAAAGAAGGTATGGCAGAGCAGGGAAAACAAAAATGTGCAGGCAGGCGGTCCCCCAGGACGAGAGATGGGAACCCATCAGTTACAGAACCCACACCAATGGGTCCCCCACCCAGAGCGTGCAGCAGACATACAGTATTAGTCATCATTGATCTCACCCCTCATATGGACTGTTAACATGCCTTCCATTTAGAAGAAGGCAACAGAGCATCTGTTATTTCCCACAGGGCATTAGACTGCTACTCAGATCTACCTAATGATCCATTTTCTTTTTAATCACCCAGCTCGCCTACCTGTTCTACATACTTCTTACAAATTACTACACATACGTATGCTGCCTAGAACCATCAACAGAGTTTATATTACCAAAACCACAACTGTGCAATATTGATTGCTGCTAAATGTTTATTGTGTAATCTATCATTTATTTTACAATCTATTGTCAATATTTATAGTCTATATTTTATCATGCAGTGTGTTATTTTAATTAATGACATTGTGCCAGAAGCAGTGGTGGGCAAAGAACATAAATCCTGAAAAATCCTGTAGAGATACCCCAGATAAAATATTACCCAAGTAAAAGTATTACATTCCATATTTCATTCCATACACATCCTTTATTTACGTTTCTATTTGAGAGGGGGAAAAAAAGTAAAACTCACTTTCACATTTACCTAAGCATCAAATGTAATGAGCTTGTATTAAGTCAAAGTCTCTTTCTTTCTCTACAGAATGTGCAGGTATCATTGAAACCAGAAATGATAATGGTTTCCAGACAGCAAACACCTGCTACATGATTATGCATTTCAAGGAGGGAAGGCAAATCATGAAATTTTGCATAATAATCAGCAAGTGGCAATATTACTGCTTTGAATGCTACACACCTCTGTGGCTATGTTACATGTACAGATATAGTGAAGTAGGAAGCATAGATATTTGTTTTAGTAAAAGTAAACATTATCCTCTAATAAAACTACTCAAAGATATGTGAAAATTGTACAGTAATGAAGTAAACATACTTAGTTACCCTAGTTATTGTCTTTACTTACAATATTGTCAGCGGATTAGCACTGTGAAGAACTATATATTTTTTTCTACAAATGACGTGTCTGAAACAAGGAATTGACAAAGCCTACAGTACATGAGTTAAATCAGGATTTTAAAAGTCTTCTTTCTTCAAGATTTGCTCAACAATACAGTTAGGCAAAACTTATGTACTGTTCACTCAATAAATCCTATGGCACATTTTTTTAAATGAAAACTGTGCTATTTCAAAAAATAACTAAGTTTGTAAAAAAGACTATACGCCATATTCTATTTTTAACATGAGGCAAGGCATTGCAGTTAGAAATGACAATTTTTGTCACATCAATAATTTTTCAGATTATTGGATAAACTGCATCTGTAATATTTCTCTTTTTATTTCCTTGGGCTTTTTCCCCTTTCTTGGGGTCCTTCCACAAGTTACACTGGCACAGGTTTTATGCTGGATTCCCTTCCTGCTGCAACCCACCCATTTGTCCAGGCTTGGACTGGGGATGTCCTGCATCACCAGTGGCTAGGGATTATATATGAGCATAATAAGTGCCAATAGAACCAACAGTGCCAATCCGGCAGTGGACGGGCTACCTGCCTTAAACTGTAGTAATAAAATACTACAGAGGAAAAAAATGTTTATTTCAATGTTCACTCGCTACTACCAGATCATCTAAAATTTAAACAATGTAGGTGTTATTCTCCACCAATTAAAATCTTTCTCTTTTCCTTTCAAAATCACTTTTACTAGGAAATTTAATAGCTATTACAGATCTATGCTTTCTAATAAAAGTTATGTGATGGTTGGGTCAAATTCCCATGAAGTCTTTCAAAGAAGTTATAAATAGAAGAAAAGTGTTACGACGACAGACTAAGATGCTTACAGTAAGACAATGGATCGAGATCCCCATGTGTCATGACAAAAATGGCATAAAATAATGACAGGATTTTACTTTGAAGGTTATTTAATTAAACGACACCTCATTTGCATGAATGCAGAAACATTTTTGAGAAAGTTCCAATACATTTTTTTTCACTTCTAGTATTACTTTAAATGTTCATTTTTTTAAAAGGGTACAAATAAGAAGCCAAATGTACACTTGTATTTATTATGAAAATGTAAAATTGTTATAGTCACCAATGTTTAAAATGAATAAAATTTGAATAAAAAGTGTACAGGAAGCAATAGTTAATATTTAAGGTATAATAATTAAGGTTTACTGACTGAGTAAACATCTAAAATCGCCTACTAAAGCATAAAAATAATGTCAACACTACTACAGTAAAAAGCCAGACCCATTAGAGCCTGTTTAGAAGCTCAAAAGCACTAAAACCCGCCACAACTCTTAAGGGAAAGTGTTCACAACCCAGCAATCACTCGTGTTGCAGCCACTAACTTGTTCCCCAAGTATTTTTAATAGCTGTCACTTTATCACTGATTCGCTGTATTGTCTTCTTAGCAGGCCTTACATTAAAAAGTTTAAAACATAAGGGAAATAAATGAGTTGGTTGTTTGCATGAGCAGGCGCACAGAGCAAATAAAAAAAAAATCTCATCCATAATCAAAACTTCAACCAAAAGGAGGAATGGATTTACTGTTAGACCCAAACACAAGTCGGATGCACCAAAAATAACACTCTAACAATGGAATGGAATGTTAATTTATATGCTAATGTTAATTTGCATTCAATTGAACTCCATAATCCATACTCTACACATTGTCCAGTGGCAACTCCTACATTTCTTCAAATCAGGCACGCCCTTAATTATGCACAATTTTATGAAAATGTAATTTTAGATGATGAGTTACAGAAAAATTCTTTAACTGTTTTGAACAGTTGTCACGAATAGGAATTCTAACTATGGAGACCAAAACCGGGCTGTAATTTTATTTCTGTTATATTTCTGATATTTTAACATGGGCCTCTATGGGGATTGACTCACTTTTGGAGCTAACTCCCAGTGGACTTTGGAGAAACTGTTCATTTGGCTCTTTCGTGTTTACTTCATTTTTCAGAATTGGAGTTTGTCCCTTGGGAAAAGACTGTTAACTGTTTTACCGCAAGTGATTATAGAAGCTAATTTGTTTTTGTGGATGACATTAAACATAATTGGTGAAATGCGTTATATTTCTCTCATTAATTAATCATTGGTTGTAATTGATGGCAGTTATTGTATACTAAAAGAAAAAAAAATTCAGGATGTATGATTATTGGAAAATAAGGCAACTTCAGACATGACAGTAACTCACCTTTGCATCAGGTTGCATCACATTGCCAAGTCATTGATTACTTGCCTACATCAGCACAACTGCCTCATTGTGTTTTATTCCACACACATTAAATTATTGATGGAAACAGATGCCTACTAGCTTTGAAGTTTATGGTAGTCCGCCTGATTTGTGTGTGAATACTTTTTTTTTTTTAAAGATGGAGGGGATTGTGATCTAAGTGAATTAAAATACAAATTACTTTGCTGTTAATTAAAGCTTTGTTATTTAGCTTATGTTCACTACTAGAGATGGGAATCACCCAATACAATATCAATCACGATACCTACAGTAGGTACCAATTTGATTTGAATTGCAATTCTTTAAGTATCACGATTTAGTAAATATCTGCAACATTTTACCACCTCAAATGCCAAACTATCTAAAGGAAAAGTACATTTCGGAGTACGTGAATTGTCGCACAAAAGAATTGTGATTCATAGCTGAATCGATCATGACTATGTATCTCTGCACGTAAACAGTACCTTGTACATCATCATGAATTCTCCCCTAAAGGAGCTGCCTTCATCCTTTTTCCTCACTTTCACCCTTCATAATATTTTTTGGCTTTTTTTTTACGGCACTGCATCATATTTTGTCTACTGTAATGGCACTGTGGAGGCCATTTTATTATGTTTTATTTACGTTAGGGGCATCCTAGAGGGCATTTTTTTTTTCTGGTTTTCATTTTTTCAACTGTAAGGACACAAGATACTTCTCAGGCATAATGATTTCATAATCAGAACACCAAGTTACTGAAAAAAACAAAACAACAAAAAAGCATATAGGACGGGGTTCCTTTTTTCTGAGCAGCAGCATGTGTCTATGAAAAGCTGAGCCCACCACAGCCCATATACACCAAAGAAAAAGAATAAATGTATCGATTTCTATGTAGACTTTCAATTATATTGCAAATGGGTAAATATATAATCTTATTTAACATGTGTAAATCTGATTCCGACAACCTCACAGCCTCCGAGCAGACAAAGGCTCGTGCACCCCATGTGATCACTGGTGCCTCCTTGAGAGGGGGCATAGATGCCTGGTCGGGCGTCTTTCTTCCCCAACATGATGGATTTTTATATTTAATATTTGTTGTCCTTGGGGATCAAAACTGACCACATTCAATCAATGTAGTGAGAAGATAGAGTGTGTGGATTTTACATAATGGACCATGTTAAACACACTGTGAGGTTTTATCACAGCTGAATCATTTCCCCTCACAGCTTGAATTTTGTAGCCCGTGTAAGCCTGCCTCTCTCAGCCTTTATGAAACCAACCACATGCGTATAATCATACAGATGCTTTGATGCAATGGAATGAAATGGCATGAAATTTCTCCCAATGTTGCAGTTGAAGCAGATGCATTCGGAAACCAGGTTGTAAATTATTGCATCTAAACAAAAAGGACATGTCCCCCTTGCCTGTGATCAGGCTTCACATATAATACACACTTGAGCTCGAGACAGTTCTCTCACTAATTTAGCGTTTGCCCTGTGTAAAACTTGTGCTAAAAGCACATTTTGTCCAATTTGCCCAACAAGCTGTCATGCCAAAACTTTCACTCCATCACCCAATTGTGAGCACATTGTGAATTGTGATGAAGTTCATATAGGAACAAGTCATAGTGAGAGGAGAAGTGTGCGAGTAGAAGATAGCTTGTGCTATTAATCATACATGAGATGCTCATGAATGCCCCACATGTACTGTATTCATGAACGTAAACCACGATTTTCAGTCTTCTGAGAAGATTGCGACCAAACTCTGCAGCCCGTACTGTATGTGTAGATTGATAACCATGCAGAAATTCATTTCAGTTAGAATAATTAAGCATTTGCGTGGTTTCTTTACAGGACAGTGCACTGAACTTACAAAAACATTGGCATGATTCAAAGCAATATACAAATCAAAACAGCACAATAAAGGTTTGATTAAAATACAATTCCACAACATTGATTTAGCAAACTAGATTTTCAGTGATGAATGAGATCATTAGGAAATAATATAGCCTACTGGAACAGTATTAGATTTATTTCAACAATTAATATTATCTCATGCCTCATATTATACAGTATTTTTAACTATCTCTTGCGTTTATGTTACATTGTAATAGCTAAACTGTCCACATTTTCTATCCCACATTTTTTGGTGTCCAGCTGAAGATTTGCTTTGGGAGTGACAGGAAATGGACAGGATTAGGAATGAGTATATTAGAGGGACAGTGCAGGTGGGACGGTTTGGGGTCAAAGTTAGAGAGGCCAGGATAAGATGGTTTGGACAACAGAGGAGGGATGAGGGGTATATCAGGAAGAGGAGATTTATAGATGCACTGAGTGAGAACATGCAGGAGGTTGGAGTGACAATAGAAGATGTACAGTAGTAGAGAAAGTTAGATGGAGACAAGTGATCCACTTTTTGGGGTCCATGACCCACTCAAAGGGCGCCAACAATCACATTTTCTATCCCATATTATTTCCAAGTTTGTTCAACATGTATTCAAGCAACGAAAATCTGGCCTCCAAGGATGGACTACTTCCTCACTGGCCTCGAATGAGAGAAGCATACAAGGGAGTCATTACTACACTATACTGTAGGAAAGTTCCATTGGGACCATCTTAGATTCTGATGAAAACTTGCCAAAATAAACCATATGTGGACGTTATGTTAATTTCAGGTGCCACACACCATTTTGCACTCGTGAATCACATCAACAATTTGTGAGGGTTTTCAGAGGGCCATATCTTCAGTTCTAAGGAGAAAGTTCTAGGCCTGATTTTTCTCCATTTTTTCAGAACCTGGTATGATATTTGAGCTAAGATCCACCACTAACAAGTTGACATTTCAGGAAGATTTGAACCTTTGAACCTTTGAACCTTTGAAGGTACTCTTGGCGAATCCAAAATTAGCCAAATTGAACATCATAATTCAAATACATGTTGTCGTCAGACCATCCAATCTACACACAACTTGGCACAAGTGTTACTTTGGACGCTCTTCCTGATGGGAAAAAAAAAAAAAAAGACCACCACTTTAATCCGAGCTTGGGACCAGCACTGCATTTGGGCATTACCTAGGAATTGAATCTACTGTAGGCCTTCGGCATGGCAGACAGAAACCTACCACTGAGCCACAAATGCCCATATTTTACATGTATACCAATGTCAAAATGATCATAAAAACCTGCTGTACCTCAGCTTTGAGGGCAGATAGATTAAGATTCAATTATTTACCACACATGTACTGTACCATACAGCACAGTGAAATGATTTGTTCCTAACTGGAATATGCGGTCAGCGCGCAGGGTCAGCCAGAATATAGCACCCTGGAGCAGATAGGGTTAATGGCCTTGCTCAAGGGCTCAATAATGACAACTTTGGCAGTGCTGGGGCTTGAACCCCCAACCTTCTGCTCACTAACCCAGAGCCTTAAGTGAATGAGCTACCACTGCCATTAATGCCAAAGGTAATGGAATTTTCACCACTTAAAGATAGATATCTGGGCTTGGTGCAAATATAATCAGTTCAACTGAATTCCTTCAATATGAAATTCCAATAAGAAGAAAATGTGTTTTTACCCTTTCTATGGCATTTGCAAATGAAGATATGACGCTTTGAACATAAACACTATTTGCAAGTACAAAAAAAATGGCGTGGGATTTAAGTTTAAAAGGTTCATTAAAAGGGTTTCATGGATACGTAAGAATTTTTCATGAAAATGTAGAGGTTTCCATTATTCCCCATGAGAGTAAAGCTTTGGGGCCATTATTTCTAATCAAAATTTAAGGCAGTCACTTGGAAGGGCCTGGTGTATTTAGTATGGAATGGCCCAAGAGTGTAATTCAGACAAATGAGAAACTAGACAGTGCTTAGAAAAAAATGGAAATCCGAGCTTGAAAAAAATCAGTAACATGCCAAAACACCGGACCAAAGGGACAAAGTGTTACAGTAAATGCTATTTCCTATATTAACTAAAATGTAGATGTCAGCAAGTTAAGATATGTTTCAAGATACAGTATGAAACTGTATAGCATAAACACTCAAAATAAAAAAATAATAAAAAGTCAACATTTTTACACATTTACAAACATGTACACATGTACAATTAATTAATATGCAATTTGATATTTACTTATTTTAAATAAACCAGTGCTTGTGGGGGGAAAACGGCTAGCCGATGTGAGCTACGGAGCAGCACCACAAGTCATTTAGCCAGAGTGAATGTGCTGGGTGTACAGGAGGGAAACATAAAAATTGTGTCCTGCAATCTCAGGTAATGGTCTGATCCACAGTGTTTGGATTATCGGCTACTACAATACACACTATACAAGCCTGAGTTGCAGCTTTATGGGGCAATTTGGGACTATGTCAGGTTTTACTGCTACAGGCTTACTCACCAGCGAATGCCGATGGATCATCTTCCTTTGTTTTGTCCATTGGATACCTTCCTCTCAGCACATTTCTGAAGCTAGAACAGTGTCCAGACACCATTTTCTAGAGTGGAACAAAGTTTAGTTAGGGAGAAAGTCTGAATTGCAGTGGATGGTGTGACGTGAATGACAACAAAATGGAGATACAGGTACTAGGCCAGTGAAAGTTCATTATTTACCTATATGACAAGCAGTAGGATTAAGTACGTAAGAATGAGCTGTTTGCTCAAATTCAAAATGACAAACAACAATAAGGAGGAAAAAACTGGCAAATGTAAATTCGTTAGAAAAGAAGAACAGTAAACAACAATCAAGCTTAGAAAATGAAGCCATGATGCACAGGAAAGTGGCAAAAAGCTGTTCTTGTGTTTAACCAGCCACTCATGATTTCGTCAGTCAGATGTCGGAGATGTGTCTAAGGAAAAACTCTCATTTGGTTTAGTAATTTGTGTTTAAAATGACTGCAGCCTTTACAAAAGTCCTCATTGTGAACATCTGATTCTGACATTCAAATGCTCCTGGAGGCTTAATTAGCTAAATCAGATGTGATAAATCAGGAGTTTGTAGTGTAAGAGCCTGTTAATAACAAAGTCTGTAAAATATGAATGTAATAATACATCAGGGTAAAAGGACTACTGCACACAAGTGAAATATTTTATCCAACATCCTGAACTAGTTGTTGGTGTTAGTTGGTGTCAGTAGTGTCCTGTTGCAGGGCCTCCATGGATCAGACATGGTTGTCCAGTACATCCCATGGGTGTTCAGTCAGAATGAGACACGTGGAGTTTGGAGGCAGTGTAAACAACTATGAACTCTTCGAACTCTGGGTTTTACCTTTCTATCATGGCCAGCATAGTCTTTTTCAGCACTTTCAGGCACGGGCATGGGTTGCCCATGATCCTCTCACCAGTTTACTGGATTATAAATGATCACCAATAATAACCTTAATATTCAGTTCATCTTGAGGTGGTTCTGGTGTTATGGTAATTGTTGTATTAACAGTATACTATGACTATTTATGAAGTCTATATTTGATATATGGACGCACATTTCTGTGTGGATACCAATTTCTAAAAAATATGATTAATTAATGAGTTGATTAATTTGCATTCAGTTAAATTTGTAATTCAAATATCAAAATAAAAAAATAATACATAAATAAGCAAGCAGGACAATTAACGATAAAAAAAAGCTAATTGTCCCGGAGACCTGATCCAACCTGACTCTGCTCAAGATGACCTAAGGACAATTTTATCCCTTAACTTTTTTGTTGGTTCCGCAATGAGGAATATAAGCATTTTTGAAATGATTAAACAAAGTTCCACTGCCATCTTTTTAGATTAAGCAATAGCACATCTATTTCACAGATAATTTGACTGCTGCTGTTTATACAACACTTACTTGCAAGCTGGTATTAGGCACATGTTTTTTTTTCACTATGGCACATATCCAAAGACTTTTATCAAAGTATGACAATGTACACTAGAAAAGGAGTAGTAAAGGTCAATTTTTTCATTTCTTACTTATATTATATAAATAATGTGGAAAATCAGGGGGGAAAAGGTTAAGCTTTGAGTTTTCTCAGAATAAGTGTAGCTGAAAACCTGTCTTCCCTGACTACACTTAGACTTCTTTGCGGGGTTAGGCGCAATCAGCTCAGAGCTCCCATATTTGACCTTCTAACGAGCTTTTTGGAACACCTATAGGTGACAAAGGTTTGTCTAGTTCTTATCCAGTCTATGATTGAACCGTCACACATTTTAGGGGTGGAGCTACAGTATGTATAAATAGATGTAAATGGGGGTGGTTTAAATGACCAGAAAATTATTTAATATTTTAACCGTTAAATACCTATTCATCTTAAAACCTATCAAATCAATCTTTATAGGGGACCTATTATGCTAAATGTTTATTTTGGTCATCTTTAGGGCGGCACAGTGGCTTAGTGGTCGGCACTGCTGTCTCGGACCTCCAGAGTCTGGGTTCGATTCCTCCATAGGTCTGTGTGCATGTTCTCACTTTGCTTGTTGTGTTTCCTCCCACAGTCCAAAAACATTCAGATTAGGGCTCCAGTGTTTGTATACAGACAAAAAAAATGTGCAATCTGTCTGCTGATGCTTTATGTTTTTCATATTGGCCGGGACTTAAACAAGTCAAATAGATTTTCTCCCTAATGTGACCTCATATAGGAAGATATCCTTCCCTGGCTTGTTGCTCAACACTGGTGTAGTTTGGCAGAACATGGCTCGGTAGGAGGTTTTATATGGACACTGAAATAGCATGTTCAGAAGATGATTGGGAGGTTGAGGTGAATGAGAAATGCACTATCTGAAGGGTATTTCAGCTGAAGCATTAAGAGACAAACTCAGAGCTGGGGGAGCTCTGAGACATGTGTTAACCTGTCAAGAAAAACCAAAAAAAAAAAAAAGAAAGAAAAAGCAAAATTCTATCCCTTTAAAACATCTTTAGACACACAAACCATTTTTACAGCTGTGGTTGTTAATCTTCTGTGGCGTTTTGCTCCATGTTTAACTTGTTTTCTTAGACCAGCTAAAAAACTATTGAGATATACCTTTGAGATATAAAAGGCAGTGTTGTCCATTGAGCATGCTGTAGGCAGAAAAACCTGGGTTTTGTTTCTCGGAATTTAGCTGCAGTCATAGTGATGGGTTTCCCAGATCCCCACACACAACTTCACAACGTTACATCTAACTACTAACAAAAAATAAAAAACTGTCGAGTCATTTTTGGACATGCAGTCACCGTTCAGTGCACCGTCTCTTTGCAGCTTAACAGCTTAATCGAGAGCCAAAACGTGGTTAAGGGTTAATAAAGTGCCTCTGTGATTATAGTCGCATCCCGGCGTATTCCTTTTAGAAGGAGACAAATAGTTCTCTGGCACGTCTGATTAACAATCATGGCGGTACAGGATGAATATAAATTTAATTAACATGAAATTAGGATTGTGCACATGAGGAGACAGCAGTGCAACACTCGGCTGTTTTGCTTTTGAAGTCTCCATGTGAGCTGAGACAGTAATTCCTTTTGCCTCACTTTCCCCCCAAGGTTTCAGATGATATGTTTTCGGTTTTAATTTGAGCTGATACTCCATCTGTTTTGCCATTTGTAGCACACTCGGAAGACTTCAGCATCCGTGCTGTGGAAGAAGCCAAGGAGCCTTGGCTGTGTGTCTTCGTGAGTCTTCGTTAAGTGCCGTAGGGTCACTCGGGTCATAAGCAGTTATGGAAGCTTTCTGTTGTAAAGAGACACGAGACTTTGTGTTTATAGGAGAGCAATATACGTCAAAGTCGATTCGGGACCAGTTGGTCGTAAACAGTGCGGTGGGTGGGGCGAAAAGGCAGAGCAGAATTCAAGCATCCACTGTTTTAACGTTTAAATGATATCAGTTTAGCAAAATAATTTAAACTCAAGCTTGGACTGGATTGTGTGGAATGGAATTGGATGGTAAAAAGTTCAACAGTAAAAACCCTAGCGAATAATGGTGACCATAAGAGGCTTTCCATACACACACACACACACACACACACAATGTCAGGATTGAACTCTCAGGACTGGGACTTAACAGTTGTATGGACGTAAGAAAACCACTTCATAGTGAGTCATCAGAGAAAAGGCTTGAATTTCATAGGGAGCATAAAACATAAGTTCAGATTGACCCTACCCCAGAGCAATGGGCGTGTCAGGGTAAGAAGGGAAGAGAATGAAACGTTGAACTCATCATGCATAGTGTCCACTGTACAAGACTCTGGAGGCAGTGTTCAATTCAATTCAATTCAATTTTATTTGTATAGCGCTTTTAACAATTGTCATTGTCGCAAAGCAGCTTTACACAA
>JAQMYL010000017.1:14398285-14411457 GCA_030014365.1 Clarias pachynema | reverse complement strand
AGTGAGACTAAAGTTATTACCCGCCACAGCCGAATTTTACCCGCATTTGGCGGGTGGGCGAGTGCCAATGTCAAGCCCTGGTAGTATATATGTACTGTAGTATATATAGTATATATAGTATCAATGCAGCAAGGCATGGAGGCGATCAGCCTGTGGCACTGCTGAAGGCATTTTTAAAAACCAGGTTGCTTTGATAGCAGCCTTCAGTTCATCTGTATTGTTGGGTCAAGTGTTTCTCATCTTCCTCTTGTCAATAGCCCATAGATTCTCTATTCCCCATAGGTCAGATTAGATTACTGGCCAATCAAGCCTGGTAATATCATAGTCAGCAAACCAGTTAATTGCACTGTGGGCAGGTCTAGTATGCTAAAAACTTACTATATATATATATATATATATATATATATATATATATATATATATTCACTATCGCTCAAAATTTTGGGATCATTTCTAACTCCATAGTCGTTCCTGATTTTTATTTCTTTCTACATTTTAAAACAATGCTGAAGGTGTCCAAAATATGCGATCATTTCCTTTGAACAGTTACTTTTGAACGGTCACGTTCGGGGCAGCATAACACACTCGGAGGACAGCGCTATCCGCTCCTTCAGCTTGCGCGAGCTCACAGAAGTAAAGCCGTGATTAATGTGGGAACACTAAGTACCTCTCATCCCTCCCTTCTGAGAGAGCTCGGCCAATCAGCTCTCTTTAGGTTACAGCATCACCCGGGAATTAAACCAGCGATCTCCGGATGATAGAGCAAGGACTTTACCACTGCGCCACTGCGAGGCTTATTGGGGTGATTTTTTTTTTTTTTGAGGCTGGTAACTCTAAATGAACTTCTTCTTTTGTCTTCTTGGGAAGGTCTTCATGAGAGCCAGTTTCATCATTGTGCTTGATGGGTTTTGCAAATGCACTTGACACAGTACTGTTCTTGTAAGAACTTTTCTATATAAATGAAGTATGTACCAAAGTATATACAGTACTGAAATTAATAGATGAACAATATTACCTTGTTGTTATCTGCGAGTTTATTTCTCCTGAAAGAAACTGACATACACACTATTAGTATGTTCATTCACTTGTTCGAAGTGTGTGTGCACGGTCTTCATCTGTAGACGGTCTTCACATCGTTCACGCAGATTCTCAACCCGGATTGCAGGAATAAAGCTTGCTGCAGACTCCTGCAAAAGGAGACGATTTGCATGCGTGATTCAGGCACAGTTCTTGGTAGATCTTCACAACTGAACACACTGTACTTTAACATTCACCATAAGTAGACATCAGGAGGTGTGTAAGATCAGATGAATGGGACGGGTCTGGGAAGGAATTGTTCTGCCAACTAATTCTTTATGAGCGGAAATAATTATAAAACTATGAATACTTATTCCCCCCCCCCCCCCCCGTCCCCCCGTCGTGAGACCCTTTTCCAACAACAACTGCACAACACAACTTCCTTTTCACTACTGGGAACACATCTGTCTGAAGATATGCCCCGCTGATAAGCGCAAATCCGCTTTTGAGTTTCAGTACTGTATATTTCACCATATGCTGTATACAGTATATAAAGCTTATTGGCATCTTAATTAGGCTGTTTTTGAGAACTGAAATACATAATTGAATCGCTCATATTGCTGATGCTTTAATAAAAATAATAAATAAATAAAAACAGACCCAAGTCACTGATCAGAAATTGGACCCAGGCCACGGTTGGTTAGACCATCAAATGCTAGACATTGGTCCACCAGCAGTCCAACTGACAATGCTAGTTAATTTAAATAATTAGACTACTACAAGACGACTACAAAATAATTAACAAAAAATGACCATAAAGAAACCAAAAGGAAAGATTTAGAAGGTCTGATATCCAAGATAGACATTGTGTGACCACCATGTTACAGAACAGTAGCAAAGCTATATGGGATACCGTAGTGTACGAGGATGACACGCCTAAATCATAAACAGTATCATTCACAGATTTTTCCACTTTTGTGTTGTTTCATAGCATTTTGTTTTACTTCCAAATTGATATTTCTTCTTTACCTCTTGCTGCTGCTGCTGCTGCTATCACTAGAACTGGTTTTGTGTTGTTGGAGAGCGATGACGCACTAAACAAAGTGATACAACATTCAGGAGATGTGCAATCGCTTTGTATACAAGAGACAGGAAAGAAAGCTATGAAAGTTGAGCTCTGCACACCTCGGAATTCAGAATTAATTCATTGATGATGTAGTCACATCACTAATAGACATCATTGACCCAGTTCCATTGGCAGCCATACAGTACATCCCCATGGAATGACACTATGTTGAACAGAAACCTGAGCCTTTCCTTTTCTTCTCCATATCATTCTTCTATACCTTCTGGTACAAGGTAATCCTGTTTTTTTCAGTCTAAAGGAATCGGGCAGGAATATGCTTTTTACATTTTGAGCAAATGTAGCCTTTCTGCTCTTGAGTGAAGTGAAGAGTCAAGAGAAACCCTCTGTGTTTTACGTTCACAAAGGCGTGTCTTCATTGTAGACTTCCTCCAGTTGTTTTTGACTTGGCTAGATGTTGTGAAGGGCTTTTTTTTTCCAACGAGGAATGATCCACCTAGTTGTTTCCTATGGCCTTTAAAGTTGTTGCCTCTTTTTTAAAATGCACCAAATTGTTGATTTACTCACTCCTAAAGTTTCTGCTATCTCACTGTTATGTCGGGGATTTAAAGTTGTTGTTGTTTTTTTTCCAGCTTAATGTTGGCACCTCTTTGGATCACATATTGGGATTTCCCAGGAAAAGCTACTAAATGCAAAGTCAATACTTGGAAACAATGACAGACTCATCATCTCCTTAATTTGTCATAAAATAACTAAAATAACCGAGCGACAACTGGCCTGTAAAGTGCTTGCTAGTTGAATTTAAACATAAAAAAGGGTTGTAATTAATGCAATGGAGAATGACTTGAAGAACTGTACAAAGTCAAAAATAGAACATTGTATCACTGTCGAAATGTTTATGGACCTGGCTCACATATATGTGAATAGTAAACAGGAAACAGATGATCTGCTGATTAAATCTATGTGATTAGAATTCCGAGGAGGTGGAATGTTGGAGGGATCCCGACAAGCGTGTGGGAGTTGCAAGAACATTGAGATCTCGTCATAATTAACTTACTGGAATGTTCAGATTTCTCACTTTTTTTTTTTTTACGTTTATATCAACCCACGACTGTACACACTCCTGCTGCAAGGCATATAATTTCACACTTTGCATTACCGCTTTAGCTCTCACTTCAAATCTAAAGCACAGGAGCCTGATATTAAAGTCTAGACACATGGATATGAAAGTATAATTTTAGTCTTAGAGAACTGCTCAGCACTTCGCTCCTTTATTCCCGAGCCCTTAAACAAAAGGTAAGTGTTAGCGGTCAAACTTGAGCATAAACAGATGGTGCACAGAATGAATCGGGATGCTGATAGTGATGCATATGCGCTCTCACAACTCCGTTACTCATTTCCTAGGCTCTCATCAGCCCTGAATGGGGGGTAAATAGTTTCTAAACAAAACAAATTCAAAGAGTGTTCGCCTCCGTGGCACCTGTTACCATATGGTGTGAGTCGTGTAAAGGCTGTTAGCACTGAATAACCATCCTTTTCTTTTGATTTATGTAGCAGTTGCATTCTGGAGGTGAGAAAATGTCATGCAGTCAAGGTTAAGAACAACTTGTGAAAAGCGTGGATTACATAATGCACTTGTTTACTGCACAAGCTAATAATTCTACCTATCAATTTCTTTTTCTACCATTTTCTTGTATCATGTCAGTGGTCTCAATGACGGCATTTGGCAGACACACATATACAGAACGACTTATATTTTATCTCGTTATACATCTGAGCAATTGAGGGTTAAGAGCCTTGCTCAAGGGCCCAACTGTGGCATCTTAGTGATCATGGGGTTTGAACCTGGGACCTTGCAAACCATAGTCCAATGCCTTAACCATTGAGCCACCCCTGATTAACTTCACTTTGCTTAAAGTCTTCCTCACTTTTATGTTATTTGGTTTGAGTTCACACCATGTTCTTTGGCTTCTGTTTCCTTTCCATGTCAAATTTACATAGAGCCTATGGCTTAGGATATGCAAGTATCCTACCAAATTGTGAGTATTTATACTTGTGTGCTAGTGTGTTCGTGTCGTGCTGCAACTGTAATTTCAATTGTATTTCTATGCCACGGAGCCAATTCTCTCCGCCACTCTCTGATAAGTTTTTGGGTGTTCCACTAACAATGGCGAACGAAAGTGAGTGGACCTGATGGAGTTGGAGTTGATAAATGTTTGAACAACAGTTAATTTACTGTTATTGAAATTGCAGCAAAGGAGAAAATATTTAGGAATTTCTTCCATCAGTCTCTGCACGATTTGGTCCATTTTTGGTCCATTCCAAAATCGAAGCATGGACGAGGAAGCCATAGATCCACAGAAGAAGAAGAAGCCGCAAAGATGTTCCTATCATGTGGAACCATCACAGTTGCTGTGGTCTGAGTCGCCACGAAGTGTAATTACATTTCTGAGGGTGCGTGAGGCCTACAGTGTGGCTTCACGGTGGCTTAGTTGTTGGCACTGTGGGACTTGCACCTCCAGGGTCCGGGTTTGATTCCCACCCCGGGGTCTGTGTGCATAGAGTTTGCATGTTCCACTCGTGCTTGGTGGGTTTCCTCTGAGTACTCCAGTTTCTTCTCACAGTTCAAAGACATGCAGATGTGGCTATGTGGCATTCCCAAATTGTCTGTAGTGTGTGAAAGCATCTGTGAATGTTGACCGGAGATCCTACCACAATGTGGAAAAAAATTAATACAATGGTCACCAATGGCATCCACGGTACCTAGTTGGACTACAGAGGTTCATAGATGGATGGATGGATGGATGGATGGACAACAGAAGTGTAGACTTGACACAGAAGCTTCTTGGCAAAGCTTTATTATGCATTATTTCATCTTTCCAAGGCATGGTTTCCTGGTTGTCAACTTTGTTCATAGATTATCCAGATCCGTTTTACTATTGTCTTTTTTCAACCTATGATTTAGGAGCTGCGCCTAATTAAAACCTGGCGAATACGTGTCCTGCCAAAACAGGGTGAAAATATCTTAATTATCTTTAAAATCCTGTAATTATACTTTTATTGTAAAAACTTAATAAAAAAACCTCATCCCTTTCGTCTTGACCCTTTTCTTGCTTTGCTTTGAATTTGTACGTTTGATTTAAGATGTCACAGCTACACACCTGCCACACATTGAATCCGAGCAGGTGGCAAAAACCTTGGCTGCAATTAGGACTTAATGAGCATGTTCAGATAAGCAGACTGTCTCGGAGCGTTAACAGCTTACTTTAACACCAGACATTATCAGGAAATGATCAGTATGGTCTCTGTAACCCCACTTGTAATGCCACACTTCACCTGTCTCCAGTGCTACCTACAGGGATGTGAGGTCTCACACTGGGCTTGAGGTTCTTCAAAACATTTATTCCTGAAATAATTAGCAATTGTCCCGATTTTAAAAAATTCTCTTTGGAGCTGTGGTTATACGTCTGTTGTGCCAACTTTAATTCCATATTTTTCTATATTAAGTGCAGCATTTGGAGTCAAAGACTTAAGTCGATATTCAGAGGTGCACTTGCTGGTGTAAACAGAAGGAAGTGTCTGTGGTGTGATTTTATGCAGTTCATGTCTGAGTGGTGAAATGGAGTTTTTCAATAGTTTTTCATACCACTGCCTTTAAACCTAAGCACTTGCCCATGAAAAGAATCAGGGATAGAAAATACAGACTGAAGCAAAAACAGATGCATGTCAAGGGAATGTCTTCAAACTGAGTCCTGGCCGTTAATCTGTAGACTTTAAAATTGAACGTGATAACAAATTGATAGGGTTTTGGAGAGGTGGAAGGTGGATAGGGGGAGCACTTTTGTTTTCTATACAGCTGCACTTTTTAGTGTTTCAAGGACTCTAATCTCCATCCAGCCCTCAACCATCATCGTGTCTGGCATCAAGTGCCACGATGCATGGTGGGTGTTGCTAACACAGCGGTATTGTGTGGCAGTTGGGTTATTAGCCAGGTAACTGTCAACTCAATGGCCGTGTGCTTGTGAATAGGCTCAAACCTCTGCTGCCTTACAGCTACATCTGTTCACAGGAAAGGCTTTGGAGTAAACCTGAGGTAATCCACAGATAAGGTCCCTAAGGCAGACCCCTGGTGAACTACATCAACGGTCTGGCAAGTTCTGCAACAAGACCAGTGTCAGCCGTAATGCATCTCATCATTCCGTGGGCTTCCGTCAGTGGTGCCGAGAGGGGGATCTCGCTGCACGAGCAGCATCCAGTTCTCTCTAGTGCTCTGCTCAGGCTGGCACCCTGGAGAGGTGGAGTGGTCAGAGTGAGTCTATTATGATTTTATATTTATTGATATATTAAAAATTTTATATCTATACACACACACACACACACACACATATATAAAATGCACATTGCAGAAGTGTCCATTTTTTATGTTTAATATTTCTATACTGCCTCGCCGGTGCAGGCCTCCAGACAGCATGAATCATTCTCAAATTTGTCACCCTGAAGTGTCATTTTTTATGCATCATCCATCCAGTCAGCTAAAATCATCCCAAAAAATGTGTTCTAAAGTCAAAAGTTTTGGACACGTTATTTTCTGTAATGAATAATGCATTTCTTGTCATGGGATTTCCACCAAAAAAATATATGTATCAAAAAAAAAAAAAAGCAGCAGGAAATAAAAAGGCGCCTAGACTTTTATCGGCAGAACCAAATTCTATGAATATGTAAATTGGAAAAGCTCTCGACACTTTCCACCCTTTTTTCCCTGGTAAACTGCTTTATTAACAGGAGGAATCTGCATATTTGACACTTGCCTATCATATAGTTCCTACTAACACTAAATTTCTTAAAACAGCCTTCTTTCATGTTCCAGTATGAAGAAAATCCATTAACACATGTGATTACAGGAACAGTTTTATTATACAACTCTTCAAACATTTGGGCGCATTAGTCATTGTTAATTAACTGCTTATTTATTTACTTGGCACAATCATCAAAGCCATTAGAGGTTGTTTTTTTTTTTTTAAAAACCATTTGCACTATGACTTAATACATGTACCTTTTATTCGAATGCGGTTCATTTAAAGCTGACGTTATTTAAGTGAGGATTAAAACACAATGGTCCATGCGGTTATAAAATAATAACCCACGGCAAGGTGGTGCAAAGCCGAATTAGTCCTCCTGAAGTCGATTACAGTATTTTCCAATAGCAGCATATCCAGGAATGGTTTTATTTCCCTCAATAAAATACCACTGCAATTTGTCATCACTAAAAAATGAAAAAAATTTATTGAGCAAACATTGATACAGTATATTTTATCCATTTCTAATTACATTTAAAGCTGTTACAACATGCAGCTACCAACCAGTGAAGAAACCCTCCATCTTTAAAACTCATGGTTATAGCTTTATTGTTACAAAGCGCTTGAACTGGAGACTCCTATAAAATAGAGACAATAGCATATTCAATCATGTGCATTAATATACGGTACATTATTATGCTATTATTTCTATTTGCTATTATAGAAAGCTAATCAACCCAATTTCTGACCCATCAGAACTGAAACTGCAGTAGTGCTGTTGTATAAGCATTTAAAATGTATTATTATTATTATTATTATTACTATTACTATTAGTAGTAGTATTGTGGAGTTTATTCAAATGTTGATTTAATCAAGCTTAAAATAAGGCCTAATAAATACATATAACTATTTATAATAGATAATAATGATTTCTATCAATGTAGCATCAAAATGTTATATAATCATACTTTTTTTTTTTTTTTTTTTTTAAGTTATAATCTAATTGCCAAGCCTCTGGTGGTATTTTGAGGACATGACTCCTGAAATCGTACAGCAGGAGAAAAAAAATATCCTGCTCCTCTAATTAGTTTCTCGGAAATTAACAAGTCTTAAAGTAAATCAAAAGTTTAGGAGGCTGCAACATTTTATAGCCTTGAATGCTGGTTAATAGCCAGAGGAAGTGCAATATATATCACACTACAATATATACAGACACAAAATAATAATTCCCGGCATGACGATGTGCCAATTAGCGTGTCTGGTGATACTCCAAATTGAACAACTTGTTGCCTTGCACCTAGAGAGATTCCTGTAACTTTAGTTTATTATCTATAATAAAACATTTTAGTGATTAACTCAACAATATGCTTTCGGAAAGAGTGGTTTACATTCCGTGTTGATCGGGTTATGACAACTTTTCACATTTTTAATATGTACAGGATTGGTTACCTTAAAAGCATTAGCATACCTATAAAGCTTTCTTCAAAAAGGTAATTATAGATCAATTGTGTACATTAAACCTTATTTAAGGTTCACAAGGGGCGTTCAGGTCAAACCAGGACTTGTGATGAAATTTCACGCAAATAACATGCGAACGGTGCAAACGTTTTAAAGATCTGTAAATAATCCCATTCCTACTGTATGAACATTCAAGCCTGATCCATGAAAATCAACGGAAAATACGGGTGGAAATTATTGCCACGTCCAACGTACAGTTTTACTTCTATCCACTTCCACGTGTTTGAGCCATTAAAGGAGGCCAGATATGAAGCAGGAAGTCTGATCATGGCTCTGAAGTACTGAGAAAACTTTGATGGTATCCAAGCACTAGCGAAACACTGGGACAACACTGGGACGTTAGCGTAGCATGTGATTATATAGAGAAATAAAGGTAGTGTGTACTTTCATAACTAAGTTCTATTATTCTACGAGCTTCCTTCGTAATATATAATTGTTCCAGGTGAACAATTCACATTAAAGGTACAAAAGTTGAGCGTGAATAACTCCAATAGTAATTAAAGCCATTTTGGCTCTACCCACAAAACAGGTATAGTAAATTGCGAGCACTTCATGGACGTAACATTAGACCCCTGGTCATGACATTGCTGGAGTCACGAGAAGCCATCATGCTTAGTTAATTAGGCTGAATACAGTCTCAAAAGCAGGAGCAAATCATTAACCTTTTCTTTTTTGTTCTGTCCAGTAATGTGCATCAGGGTGGACTTTACCCCGGGGCGGATGCATAGACTGACGGTTTATGAAAGATCTCCTCTGTAATGGACTCGACTTGTTCCGCGCTCACTCGTTATTTTTATTATTTTTATTTCAGCGAGCAAATGAGGCTAGTCAGGGGCTATCTTATGAATTATGTAATTAAATGAAGCACAGCGCCTGTAGTTAGTGCACGGTTAAAATTATTGCTCCATATTGCAATTTTCAATTCCCTGCACTATTTAATAGAGTGCTGAAAAACTTAATTAAAACAAAAGATTTATTTGAGGAGAACTCGTGTGTATGTAAAAAATCTTTGTAGGCTTTTATAACTTTGGCTTCGGATTAGAGATTGCTAAAGAGAGTACTCAAAGAGATAAGAGATAAGAGATACAGTAAGTGGTGCGCACACGGTGGCACCATATGGTTGCATATAAAAATGTGTTAATCTATCGATCTGGATGGTAGTGTTTATTTGTCTTTAAACCACAGCAGCTTAAGCAAAATTGTTTCATTGGTACCAACTTACATATGGATTTGTACAGTATGTCCCCCCGCTTTAAAAGCTTGTGTAATTGTTCATATGGTGAGGTTTTCTGTAAGGTGAAGCTTATTTAAATTTTTAACAGAATCTTCAGTGTCACAGTCAGAGAAAAACTTTTTTAACACACTTTTTCAGCGCAGGAAAGTTTTCCAAACCGAGGACATTACACTTTTTGCTGCCTCAGTGAGATGTCAAGCTTGCCATGCTTTGCCCATGTCGCACAATATTTAACTTAACTAATGATATGAAATACTAAAAATATGACATGTCATTCTTTAATAAGGTAAAATTGTATCGGATTGCCTAATTCGAGACATGATGTCGTTGGAAAAAGGTAGCAAGTGTTCCTGGCAATTTTCAAACCTAGAGTAATGTGCAAAAGTATTGAGCTGCTCCTCATTTCTTTATATTAAATTAAATTACATTATGTCGATTCAATTAAAGAAATTGGAATAAATGTTTTACAGCGACAGGCTGTTACAACCTCAGCAGCAACCTCTTTTCCCCTCTCGTCTGTTCCAACCACTCAGAATTCAGCATCACCAGTATACTAATCACCAGACTGATCATCTGTCATCATCTGCACCTGTTTCTCACCAGGTCATACCATAAGTTAGGTGTTTTTTTGTTTTGTTTTTTTACTCTTTAATGATTCATAGGTCACTGTGTGGCTTAACAACAAAAAAGCTAGTGCTGTCAATTAATCACATTTAATCACAATACTCAGATTTATTTGTATTATAAATGTGCAATGTTGGAATAAAGAAATGCATGATAAACTGGTTAGAGGAAACAGATTATGCAGTTACTATATATATATATATATATATATATATATATATATAATTTAATAATAATATTATCTCAAATATTTAAAAAATATATATATTAATAAAAATTTTATATTAAAATCTCTCAAATGGGACCGGGCTGAGTAATATACGGTTAAGCAACTCACCGCTGACAGGGCTCGATCCTTAATCCTCTAATCCAAAAATTAACAACCTAGAGCCTTAGCCACCTGAGCCACCCCTCCTCATCTTACATTTAATGTACTCTTTTCCTTGAAGGTAGCTTCGATTTTATCCAGAAGCTTTTTATAATGAAACTTGTAGTTCAGCACACCAGGTAAAATTTCCACAGTCATCTTATTATTCACATTAAACGTGCTATTATCACACACAGCAAGGTAACGCCACTGTGATTATGGGAAGCCATTAGGGTCAAACATAGTCATAATTAATTTGCATTAAAAAAAATAGTTGTTGTTGGTCTTTTGGCTTCTCCCGTCAAGGGGTCGCCACAGCGGAATATCCAGTACGCACAACAACTTGGCACAGGTTTTACGCCGGATGCCCTTCCTGACGCAACCCTCCCATTTTATCCAGGCTTGGGACCGGCACTGCATCCAGTGGCTGGGGGGGTTTAAGCACTGGCTGGGAATCGAACCCGGGCCTTCCGCATGGCAGGCGAAACACCTACCACTTTAAATTTTGACAGCCCTTAAAAAAACATTCCCTTGAAACGGACAGGGCCTGGACTAAAAATGAGAGCCAAAAAATTGCCAAAAATGCGACCCAAAGAAGTCCTTCAGGAAGCCTGGAGAACTTTTCCTTAAGGCTACATTGAAACAATACAAGATGGTCTGGCTATTTGGAACCAAAGTATGAAGTATGAAGTGGGTGAAGACATTTGCACTGTGCTGTAGATAGAAATTTAATTTGTTCCATTAACTAGTTACGACATGTCATCAAACATTGTAGACTCCATATTGCTGGACATCAGTAATCAAGTAATAACTCTGCAAACATGTTCCTCAATATATGACGTTTAGTCTGTCATAAAAACATCTCAAAAAAAAATTCCTAAAAATTATAACATTCAGGGAATGTCTTGTGTACTCTGCTTCTACTACAATGACCCGGCAAAACATGCTTTGATGGTAAATAGGAGTCTTTGACTTTTGTCTTTGAATGTAATTGGGATGGTTTTGTTAAAAAACAGACAAGATTATAGTTTAATAAAGGCCTAAAAAAAAAAAAACACCACAACAACTAAAAACATAAAGTGGTACAGAAGAAAGTGTAAGATTTCACAAAGAATATTAGTTTGCCTGAAGAATAGCTCTGTCATGCATTAGAGGTGAAATCCAACCCATTTTTAAAGTAAGTCTTGTCTTGTAGAAAAAACAACTGACCAATAAAATCCTAAGGCATTGGTGGCTCACCGGTAGCCTTAGTCAGAAAGCCCTGACTCCCAGCCAATGACCCCCCCAAACCCAGCCATTGGATGTAGGGCATCTTTATTGCTGGTGCCTGGGAGGATTGCGTCAGGAGGTGCATTCAGCGTAAAATAAGATAAGAAATCTGGGCTGAGTTGGATGTGTGAATCAGATGATCTACTGTAGCAACCCCTTAATGGGAGCAGCTAAAAGACCAGCAATAACTGACTGTTAAAATCTTGTTTTGTGCATGATAAAGACCTAAACTCTTTGAGAATGCCATTAAGACCTACTTGAAAGGAAAGTCCAATTAGTAATATATGCTGTTTCTAAACTGAAGTCCATTAGGTCTTAAACTTGCACGTTTTATTTTAGGTTGAAATCAGATCCACTAGAAATTCTTGTAGCTTGCTTTTCCACACAGCACATAAGTTTGTATGACCCCAGGAACAATGCCAAATGCAAAGCAAGTATCTAATGAGAGAAATTCATTCTTCCCCGCCATTCTGGCATTACAAAACTGGTCTTAGGCGGATACTCTTGACCTGGTAGGTATGTCTTATTAAACAACCACATTTAAATCATGCCCAAACATTATCAGCAAGTGTATATAAGTGAGAAAAACTGTAGGAAGTGTGAACTCTCACATCGACCAAAGATCAGGGTGGGCGGCTTCAAGCGCTGTAGCCGATGCACTCATCCAAGAAGGAGCTCTGTCGTTTCTTTAATTATCACTCACCATTTCTCCACTTACTTTAATCTCCTTTCTTTTTATGAAACCTAAAAGAGCATACCTTGACTCTAATGAGATGAAGGCTTTCAAAAAAAAAAAGAAGAAGGAGAGGAAAAAGGCAAGCTGCAAAGGCTGATATCTTAAAGGCCCATTTACCACTTAATGAACCCTAGAGCCCCTACAGCCAGCAGGGTGCCTAAGTGTGGAGGGACTGCTTGATACTACAGTCCTTCACATCAGATCAGGCCATTGGCGATGAAACAAGAAAAAAATGGTGTGCTGGGGTCATTAGACAACTGCAGGAAGGCAACCTGCAGATCCACAGAAGAGAGGTAGACAGATCCATAGATATTTCATTGAGTAAGATCAAAAAGGTTAGAAATATTTAGGTTAGGTCTATAAAAATGTTTCGAACCATGTAACTCTTGTTTTGTAAAATTCGATTTCCCTCCTACATGAATTTGCTTTCCTCTCATCAGAAATGTACAGGTACAGTGAAACCTCAGATTGCGAGTAACGCGGTTTGCGAGTGTTCCGCAAGACGAGCAAAGATTTGTAATAAATTT
>JAQMYL010000017.1:14372615-14392437 GCA_030014365.1 Clarias pachynema | reverse complement strand
GCAGGTTAATTTGTTTTATTTTTACTTAATATTTTGTGTTAATTATTTTTATGTATTTATTTTTTTGGACTGTGGAACGAATAATTTGAGTTTCCATTATTTCCTATGGGAAAATTCAATTTGGTTTACGAGTGTTTTGGAATACGAACCCACTTCCGGAACGAGTTATGCTCGTAATCCAAGGTTCCATTGTATACAGTATGCATAGTGCTAGTTTAAGGCTTTAGTGTATATGTATATTGCTGGTTTAGGAGTTTAATGTATACGTATAGTGCTGGTTTAAGGGTTTAGTGTACAGTATATGGACAGTTCTGGTTTAGTGAACTAAAGTGAACTGAAGTTTAGTGTGTATTGAGTTGTATCTTACAGCCTAGTGCCTCGCCTCAGGACTCTGTTTAGGGTATTCTAAATGAGCACTGTTGACCTTTATGGTTCTTGCAGAAGAAATTTTTCATTGATTTAGCTTATAGATTTTAGGCTACATTTAACATGTAGAATAATGTGAATCGTTACTAATGTATATCCATACAGTCATTTATTATTGGTTCTTGTGAACAGAAGAGCTGCTGTGCTCTGTATGAGGGAGGTTTATGATATGATGCATTTGAAATCGAAATCAAAGAGGTAAGGTAGTAGCAAGCGCTGGGTTTAGCACTTCACAGTAACATCCCTAAACACTAAACTCCAATGAATAACAGCATGCCAGAAAGCTACCATATCACCTAGCCTTCCATCCATCTCTCCAAACAGCTTCGAGATCCTTCCTAAATGAAGCATAAATCATCGTTATGGCCAAAACTGTGCTGCAGCACACAGTTTGAATGCTGATTGTAAATATCAGCACCGAGATGTACCCAGTGCGGGTTCTGTCCTAATATTAGAGTCAGCAATGTGAGCGGAAATGTGCTAATGCACCAAATGTGTAAGAAACGTATTTATTTTTCTTCCATACATGAATGAACATCATCAGACGCATGTAAGTTGTGTTATTCAATTCTATATGGCAATTTGCTTGCTTCGCCTTGAAACCTTAAATGATGTCTGTTCTTCATCTTCATTTGCTTTGCTTGTATATGAGGAGGAAAAAAAAACTAATAGACTGTGGCGGCCTACCTCTATGTTTTTTTTTCTTTTTCTTTTCGTTTTTTGCCTTAAAAGGCACGTGCAGAATGTACCAAGGACTGTTCTGTGTGAAATGACTGCTCTCTTGTGGTAGAGAGACAAAGGAGATCTTTTGTTAGTGAATCATTGAACGAACTAGCGCTTTAAAAAAAAAAGTCTGACTTAGTGACTCGGTGCCAGACGTGACTTTTATGAGGAAAATATTCACTATTTAGATTTTAAAAAAAATAAAAAAAAACATGAAAAGTCCAGATGAAAAAAAAAATACATGTGACGGCACAGTTCAACATTTTATAACATGAAAGTGCATGTGTCGATTCAGATACATGTGACAGAATGTGAATAGGTGATCATGTGAAGATAAGTGAGAATAAGTGTACAATTTAATAGTCAAATGAGAAAAAAAATATGTTTTTTAAATATATTAATTTAAAAAATAAATCACAATTTGAAAATCACAAATCAACAAAAATAGAAATAATACATGTGCAAATATAAGAATATGTTGTTAAAAAATCACATTAAAAGCTAATGAACCACCTTCCTGCGCTTGAATGTCAATCTGTTTTATACTTGAACTGACAAAAATTTCATCACAAGTCCCAGTTTGTCTTGAACACACCTTGTAAAATCTCATTAAAAAAAAAATTTATAATAATAATAATATCATAGAATTTTGTTATACTATATCATTTTTTTTAAAGCTTTGACTGATAAACCGTATACATCACACTAATTAGCTAAATTATAAATTTGGCTCGCAAACATATTTTTTTAACATAAGGTGGCATGTAATGGTGCCTATGAAGTTGCTCAACCCATTTCACATACAATAACTTTTTCAAGATTCTTAATCTATGACACAGAGCGTGCCCATTTTATCTAACCTTAAACTTTTACAACTTTAATAAAAATTTAAAATGGTTGGACGATTATGTCCCATAAACTCTAAACAAGAACGCTTTTACAAATCCCTGCTTGCAGATCAATTTTACTAGTCTACATTCATTCCTACCTCCAACGGTTCTCTTTGAAAGAGTCATTTTTTCCATTTTCTAAAAATGAAGGCATAAATAGATAAACACATTTCATTATATTGAGCACAGTCATTTATGAAAGAACCAAATCAACAAGAATAAATTAATAAATACATGGACGCCAAACCAATTTCTGCCAGTCAGTAAGCCTCTGCTTATAAAATAAATAAATAAATAAATAAAATCTGTTCTGTCTGTCTGTGAGAGGAGACTCGCTTCTTTCAATGCTACTGTTTTTGCACAAGAAGCAATTCTCAGGTTCTCACATTCTCCATCTCTCTTTTTCATCTTTTGTCTAAAACAGTCCAGTGTTCGTGCACAATAGTTAATTCTCAGTGTCCATATATATAGAGTCCACACGTCGGCACTATCGCTACATCAGAATCTTGCCTTTTCTCACTTCAATTGTCATTTAATCAATTTTCCAGTCTTTCATCCACTCACCTTCATTCTCCAGTCATTACCCAGCTCTTCAGTGCCACCGCTTCAGCACAAACTTATCTTTGTTTCTCGTTCCCCTGTTTCATTGTTTTTTTTTACCCGCACCATGAGTACCCCTGAGGTATCCATTATCGAGAAGTCTCTCAAGAGGTAAACCATCCTGCACCACTCAGCGTTCTCTCCTCCTGCCCACGGGCCCAGAAAATCCAGCCTTGTTTTACTTATGCTATGTTGGCCAAAGGTGTTTGGCAAATAACTCATCCAGTCATTTGAATAAAACACTGTAGCTGCACCAAGATTACTGTATGTTAATGAACTACATTACCTTCATTCATTTGGCAGATGCTTTTATTCAGAAACAAATAAATGTAAATTAAAATGAGAAAAGAATAAGTACAGTGGAGATGGACTATATTTAGAGTTGAGTTAAGCACATTTACCACAATTGCATACTTTTTTAAAACTAATTAAGAACTATTCAGTGTTTCGAGATACAGATCTGGGAAAGGGGACAGAAAAATTTCTGCAGCATTGAAGGTCCGGACGGCACTGTGGTTAGCACTGTCGCCTTGCACCTCCAGGGTCCGGGTTCGATTCCCAGCCAGACTAGATTCCCGTTGCTGTGTGCATGGAGTTTGCATGTTCTCCCCGTGCTTGGTGGGTTTCCTCCAGGTACTCCGGTTTCCTCCCACAGTCCAAAGACATGCAGGTTAGGCTAATTGGCGTTCCCAAATTGCCCATAGTGTGTGAATGTGGGTGTGCCCTGCGACGGATTGGCTCCCTGTCCAGGGTGTACCCTGCCTCGTGCCCTAAGCCTCCTGGGATAGGCTCCAGGTCCCCGTGACCCCGAATACAGGATAAAGCGGTATAGAAGATGAGGGGGGATGAAGGTCCCGATGAGCACAGTGGCCTCCATCATCCATAAATAGAAGAAGATTGGAACCAACAGGACTCTTCCTAGAGCGGGCCGCCTGGCCAAAGTGAGCGACTGGAGGAGAAGGGCCTTAGTCAATGAGATGACCAAGAACCCAATGGTCACTTTGAAAGAGGTCCAGCATTTCTCTGTCGAGAGAAGAACAACCATCTCTGCAGCACTCCACCAATCAAGCCCGTATGGTAGCGTCACCAGATGGAAGCCACTCCTCAGTGAAGGCACATGCATGACAGCTCGCCTTGAGTTTGCCAAAAGGCACTTGAAGGACTCTCAGACCATGAGAAACTAATTTTTTTTTGTTGAAGCCCATTTGGCACCAATTACAGCCTTAAAGTCTTTTTGAGTATGATGCTACATGATGATTGCTCTTCTGGAAGGTTCTCCATAGAAATGCTGGACCTCTTTCAAATGACCAGTGGAAACAGGATGCACCTGAGCTCAATTTTGAGTGTCATGACAAAGGCTGTGAAAACTTATTTACACATGATTTTTTTTCAAACAAACATTTTTTTCTTATAGTCATTATGGGGTATTGTTTGTAGAATTTTGAGGGAAATAATGAATTTAGTCCATTCTGGAAAAGCTGTACCTAACAAAATGTAGAAAAAGTGACTGTACACATGATCTTTGATGTTAGAAATATAGAAATATTCTTCGATTGACATTTTGGACCAGATGTGGATTTGAGTTCTATTAGGGGAATTAACATCACATTCTAATTTCATTCTGTAATATTATATTGACTGATTTTGCTACCGAGAGGTCAGGGGTGAATGGAAGAATGATGTCATCAGCAAACGTCCATGGTGGAAGAAGAGAAGAAGAGCGAACCAAAACTGTGAACTGCACATAGTGAAATTCTTGCGTATAAATCTTAACTCTACCATCAAACTGGGTCTAATAAAGTTGTAAAAGAAAGGGGGAAAAGGAAGACGGTTTTGTTTTAGATAAAGTCATGAATCAACTAAGTGAGCTAATTCATTTCTCAAACTGAGTGCAATGGATAACCAAAAATTCAGGCACTATTTATCAAAATAGTAAATTAAAAGCATGAAAAATAGCTTATATTCCACCCTGTTACGTTTTTAAAAAATGATGGACGAACTACTAGATCTGTCTGCTGTGCTTCAACAAGCTGGCCGAACACTTGTTGCTCGGGACAGGCAAAATGGAGTGTGTGAATGTTCTCTGGTTTGTTCACAGAATAAAGAGATATATAAGCTAAATGCATGTATCATGCAAATCCGGTACTCCATCAAAGAGTATGAGTTGTCTGCAAAAATCTGTGTGTGGGGGGGGGGGGGGGTGTTTTATAGATATTTGGAGAACAACAGTAAGTATTGCCATATAAGGAGTGAGGAAGAACTCAAGGGAACAGAAAGAGAGGGGGAAGAATGCAAAAGGGAATATAACATTGTAAAAAAAAAAAAAAATCAGAAAATAATAACGCACCCACGTTATGATTTTCTTTTCTAATTTAATGTCATGATAATAAGCAAATGAACACAAAGGAATGGATAGTGCTGGATCAAGTGCTATTTTATAATCTGTCAAATAATCAGGGCAAACACTTCTACTCAAGAAATATTACGCAACGTCAGAACACATGAATTATACTCTTAAAACTTACTTAGGCTTAACTGGCTTAGCTAACATATGAATTACATTCTTAACATAATTTGGGTGCAAGCAAAACTGACTCTTGAGCAGGTGTTTAACCAGAGCTTCAATATGCTTGCATTTCAATTCAATTCAATTCAATATTATGTGTATAGCGCTTTTAACAATTGTCATTGTCGCATAGCAGCTTTACACAATCGAAAGAATTATTTAAGTCTGTATGGAATGTGAGTGTGCATGAATCAAAATGAGCAGATTGGACTGCATTTCACTTATGAATTCTGACATACCATTTGGACTTAACCTCCATGAGGATGTCACATTTTCTCCCAACTTGTTGCATCCATTCTTTATACAGTAGATGCTCATACTGTATGTGTGATGTTGGGAATTACTCTTGTAATCTTTTGCCAGACTTCTTCCTATTGATCAACTACAATCCCTATTGACCCTGATCAAGTTCTATAGTTATCAGGTGCTAGTGCCCAGACACAGCGGGGAGAAATTGCAAGACAGTATCAGGGTTTGGGTCTGAGAAGGTTAAGCAGTGATCTCTACAACCCAGATTGAACAGCATTAACAAAGTACCTGTAGCTTATTACTTTCTGATTCATCTGATTAAATACTGTGGAAGAGGCATGTCACATTTCTTCATATTTTGCTTTAACACAAACAGACCTTTTCATATATTTTTTTTATGTAGTCTTAAGAAATAGATCTCCAAGCATCCTGGAGGACTTTTTTGCCTCCTATTTTTGTCTATCATGACCAATCACTGACCAATTTCAGAGGCATGAACCAGTGAGAAACAGGTACAGATGATGACAGATGATCAGGCTGGTGATTAGTATACTGTTGATGCTGAATGCTGAGTGGTTGGAAAAGATGAGAGGGGAAATGAGGTCGCTGCTGACGGTCTTACAGAAACACAGGCACTTTGTAGCCTGTCACAGTAAAACATGTGTTCCAGTTTCTTTAATTTAATTTACATCATTTAATTTAAATTAATATGAATAGATAAATTTTGGCTCTGTATTTGCCCAGTCCTGGAATAGTCAATAGTCCGTTTCCTATTGTTTTACTACAGTTAGTGAATACTTCATAGTGATTACCAGAAGTAAGATTTTTACATATATGAATTTTATTTTAGCTTTTCTTTCACATGAAACTTAAATCTATTCATTAAATTTCACTAACACTAAGCTTCTACATGTCCATGTATTTGTGAAGACATATGCTGACTTTTGAGCATCTTTTACCTTTAAAGGAGTTGATTTAAATTCAACAAATCTAAATTTTAATAGATGTGTCAGTGAGAATGAAACCTCTAATCCATCTGCTTCTATTTTACTATTTATTATAGCAATTTGAATTTTTTGCCACTACTTAGCATTCAGATAGTTTGTATCATCATCTTAGATAACATCTGAGAGCTCCTGATTTCCCATGTTCTTTGCTTCCTTGGTGAAAATACTTCTATACGCATAGTAACAGTAAGGGTTTTCACACTGTATATTTTTGCCTCAACCCAAATGAAAAATTTGATCTTCTACTTCAAATATTTGAAGTGCACTTTTTACTCCAGTGAAAATGAAATCAATACCCTTCCACCTGTGAGGTGGTAAATAATACGATTGTAGGTGGAAAAACTGAATAATAGCCTAGAAATTTAAGAAGTTAAAAGACCATAGGCCAAATATATGGGTATATCAGAATTTACATAATATTGCTGTTCTATATTCATCACACATTACTAAAACCTTCAAAAAAAAAATACTTATCCAGCCCTCAAGACCAGACAGCAATCATTTCTAGAGCCTAAGCTTCCTACGCTATTAGCGAAGAAAAGCTCTCAAAAGTCCAGTCTCACTTCAACCCTGCCTCATTTGCCTGCGGCTCCTGAAGACATTTAATCACTCCATAGACAAGGAGGGGAAAAAAACTCGTAATGGAAATGACATTCCAAATAGAAGACTGAGGTCAAATACATTAAGATAATATTTGAACTTTTGTGAGACAGTGACAGGAGAAGAGACCTCCTAAGATAAAAAAAAAAAAAAAAAAAAACATTTCTGGTGTGATTTTCTGATTCCTTTTTTCCCTAAGTGGGACCGGTTTTGTTCCAAAGTTATAGATTGCAATCAATTTGAAATAAAAACATTCAATCTTCTGCGTTATACACCGATCAGCTATAACATTAAAAGCACTGACAGGTGAAGTGAATAACATTGATTATCTCTTGACTTTGGTAGGACCTCTGGTCAATATTCACATACTAATGGACCTAATCTGCATGTCCTTAGACTGTGGAGCGAAACCAGAGAACCCGGAGGAAACCCACCATACAAACAGACCTGACACGGGAATCAAACCCAGACCCTAGAGGTGCAAGGCGACAGTGCTAACCTCTAAGCCACCATGACACCAATCAGTTTATTAGATTTTCTATTCTATCTGTTAACATTTGAATCATAACCACATGCCTCATACATATGAGTGATTTATACACCTAACACTTCATACACTTATATTTTAATTCGCTTTATAGCAACCTTGTAAGTATATATTGTAAATTTTAAGTTCTTTATATTTGTATATTTTTTATATACACTTATTTCACTATTTGAATATTCAATTTTTTGGCATGTGTATGGCTGTGTACAAAATTTATGAAACTATATTTACTGTCTCTATTTAAATAATAATAAAACACTTGGCAAAAACAACATAATCCATTAGACAGAAACTCCAGGACCTGCAAGGACTAATCAGATCTCAACAACTGGCTTGGGAACATCAAGCATTTACCCAGAAGTAGCTAAAAACCATGAACGAATCCATAAATGAATAAATCTCAGAGGGAAAATTGATATCAGTCATCGGTTGCTAATTATGTTTGGTGTTATCATGCCCGTGTACTGTATGTCAAGAGAGAAACTTAACCACAGTCATCACTACATCCCCCAGTCATCGTCTGTATACAGTATTTTATCTTGAGGATAGGGTTCAGTTTAGCCTAATGTGAGGTTTGAGCCAATCACGTGGCAACGGCACAGAACAGAACAAACAGATACAGGTCAATAGTTTCAGTTAATGCCCACATCAAACATCAAAATGGAGGGAAAATGTGATTTCATTAACTTTAACCATGAAAAGTGTAAATACGCATCGAATGTTTATTTATACACCAAATACGTTCATGGATCTGTTGGTTTTGTGCACTTGTTTAATGAGGCTATTCTATTTCCATTAACTGACTCTTGCTATTTGGTTGCTCAACCAAAACACATTTGTTTAGCTCCTCGTTATGGAATGTAATCATTACAGCATTACTGTGGGAGTGAAAAATTGTGAAAATGGTGCTCGTGCGCTATGCGTACAGCTTGGTTCATAGAGAAGTTCATTTTGGAAAAAAAAAAAAAGTTCATCATTTCTATAGCTCCCCTTAATCGCTTGAGAGGATTTGTAGACTTTCTCCCGGTGGTGCCAAATAGAGGTTGCCATAGAGGCTTCACTGCAGCAGATCGGTTAATGCAGAAGAGGTTTTAAAAAATCTTCACACGGATTTTTAAAGTACACACTCTGGCATTTGGCTCGCACAAACACACCTCTCCAATCACCTTATCTCGCCTCCCTTTGGAAGAGCGACGGTCGATGCGACTGACTGTCATGCGGTCAGCGAAGAGCCAGAGGGACGTCACTCTTTGAGACAACCTAATTGGAAATCAAACAATTTCAACAGCGACTTGAAGAGGCCGTGAGATGGAGCAGGGATCTGTTGGATGTCACAGAAAAGGACAGGGTGCAGCGGGAAAAGGCGGGGGTGGCTTGGGGTGTAGTGCGGAGGCAGACTTTCAAGGCCAGTATCGACTGGAGCTGTGAAGAGAAATGAGAACGGGGAAGAGAGTGGTGGCGAGAGAGAATAATAAATAAAAGATTAAATGTCTTGACATTGGCTTGGATGGGATTCGATGGAAATAATAATGTTACAGTGCACATTTTGGTCCGACCTAGGCAGCAGTAAAAGCCTGACTAGTTCTGCTGCTGCGACTAAAAGCCTTGGTTTGTTTTTTTGTTATATGGTATAAGAGGAATTAAGCAATCTGGGGTGTGCTGCTATAAGAAAAAATAATCTTCACCACAGACACCACAACCCTATAGTGATGGGAAGTTTGAATAGTTTTAGTGATTCGGTTCTTTGAATCTTATTCATCAAAATCGTTTTTTAGTAAAGTTTTTAGTAAAGAAAATTAAGCATGGTTTAGGTTTTGTTGCTGTCCATCTCCATCCCTTTATGAACACAGTATAATACACCAGGTCACAAAGCTAAAATGATCTCAAACTGATTTCTTGAACATGACAGAAATCAATCCACCAGATCTCAATCGAATAGAGCCAATAGAGTGTTGGAAGGGGAGATTCGCATCATGGATGTGCAGCCGACAAATCTTCGGAAAATGCATGTTGCTACAGTATAAGGTTAATATGGACCAAAATGTCTAAGGAGAGTTTCCAGCACCTTGTTGAATCCATGCCATGAAGAATTAAAGCAGTTCTGAAGGCAAAGGGAGTAAAACCCAGCTCTAGCAAGGTGTAGAAAGTGTAGTGAGGTTATATGCTCACCATTCACTTATATTATAATGGGAAAAAATGAATCTGGATTGTTTTGACCATGGCGTGAATGTTGGATGGAATATTTCAGAAACTGATCAGTTCTTATGATTTACATGCACAACCTATTAAACAGAATGGCAAAAAGCATTAAGCGGTAAGTGGTTTTGTGGGTGAAAACAGCTTGGTAATGAGAGAAGTCAGAGGAGACAGGCGCTGCCTGGAAAGCAAAAGTAACTTACGATTGTGGTGAGCACAAAAACACCTCACAAGGCAAACCTTATTAATGATTAAGGTGGATGAGCTACAGTAGCACTACATGGTGAGCCAAAGTAGGCAATATGCACTAAAAGTACACAAATATGTGCTCTTGAGGGTATGAAAGCAGCATGGTAAATTTTTTGTACACTTTATGATAATGCATGCTGAGGATCATTGATGCATTAGGGGTGTTTTTTTAAATGGCTCAGAAATTCAGTAAAAAAAAAAAAAAATTTGCCACAACATCAAAACCTGAGCACAGATTCATCTTTCAAGAAAATAATGACCATCTATTAAACAGTCAAACCAACACAGTAAGGGGGGGGAAAAAACATCTCATGATTTAACCATCAGTGTTTCCCAAACAATCCTGTCAAAATTTTAAACCTGCAACAGAAAATAATCTGCAATAAGTTGGATTTTATATTACTGCCTTGGGTGCAGACAGACTATAATATAAAGGCATATCCTACTTATTTAGAGGAAACGTTTAGGGCTTGGGGGATTTGTAGGAATTAAGAAGTGCTACTGTGGAGAAGTCAAACCAAAATGAGAACTATTAGATCACATCTTTCTAACTTGCGTTTTCTGCTTTTCCAAGCCAGAGGCGATAAATTATAGCCTGCATTATTGTGTATTCTCTAAGATACACATTGCATCATGCATTCTGTCAGAAGTTCAAAAAAATATCACTTTTCTCGAATGTCAGATTCTATTTCTAACCACCGCCTCTTTGGCCCATAACAGATGAGGCACGAGGCTAAAAAGATCAAGACTGAAAGTTTTATACCAAATTTATCCTACTACAACCCAACGCAGGCTGATCATACTAATGGTGTTTTCTAGAAGAATGTTGCTTGGGGGTTTGGGGGGGTGTGGGTGGTGCAAAGGTTTATCCAGCCACTGAGATTCTGTAGCAGTGTTTCCCCGCTAATTATTTTCTCTTCCCCCCCCAAATGCCCCAAGGCTCAGAATGAGCAAACCTCTGGTTACTAGTTCATAGCTTGTAGCTCTGTATCAGCCCTTTTAGATATGATAATGAATTAAATGGAGTGCAACAAATAGATCATTAAAACTGCATTTGTAAGTGCTGTGTATTCTAATAATTTACATTTGCTGCAAGTTGTACTCATATTGTAAAATATATATATAGTTTTTTGTTTTGATTTGTTTTTTTTTGTAGAAGAAAATGTCTGAGACATTGTTTTCTTTCAAACCAAATTACATATTAGGGATTTTGTAGAACCGCGAAGCTGCACATCCAGAAGGATCCTTATGGCATTGGGGAACTGAGAACAAGGGCAGAGTGAATTACTTCTTACTTAAGATGGTTTTGGAGCTGTTGCATAAATCAATTTGTACATATATTTGATCTCTTTTTTTTTTTAAGCTTATACGGTATTATATTTTATCATATTATCATATTTATAAGTACAAAGTCAAAAAAGGTGCTTACATTTAAACTAGATTTATGCACTGGAAGCATAATAAATAAATAAATAAATAAGTGCCCTCATATTTGTTTCTCCTCACTTCATTATTTTAGCCTAAAACATGGTTGCCTCTGCCAGTAGTTTAAAACTTTGTTCGGCATAGATGATTCTTTTAACAAGACAATGAGAATCTTTGTTAGATCAAATCCATATCCACGTACTAATTATTATGGGACACATAGAATTCCTCTAGATATTGAACATTCCTTCCTGTTTTGAAATGCTAAAACTTTGCTGTCTTAGAACTCCCATACTTTTTTTTTTTTACCCCACTCGACAACCCAGGACTTTTGATTGTGTAGAATAACGGAACACATTTATGAGGATAAAAACAGACTTTATTTCTCTCTATATAATCATGTTCTACACTAATGCACTTACAGTATCACAGTATTTTATAAGTGCTTGGATACCATCAAGTTAGAACGTTTTCTCAGTACGCCGGAGACATTAGGTTTGACGCAGTTCCCGGTTTGACTTGAACGCCGCTCGCACATTAAACTCAGTAGACTGCGGCACTCCAGCAAGTTGGACTGATTGCCTGCGAATGTCCATGCGTCAACATACTTATGCATCAATATATATGTGATGCTCCAACCATGGAATGGCACACACAGCCCTTTATATCAGTCAAGCCAAGAACCAATAAGCAGCACGGTGATTTCAGAAGATTTAATCTTGGGAATGGAGGCAGGATTGTAAAAGATGTCATAAATAATAGGCTTGGACCTCTGCTCTGATGATCCAGCATGTGGGCTCTGAGATGAGGTGATGGGGTGGATGAGCGTAAATCATATTTTTGGCGATCAAACCAAAACATTTCAAATATCTGAAATCATTTGCAAATAATAATCAAATCTCCACGACGCACGCTGGCACAAGGGTTGCTCTGAGCAGTAGATGGTGTCTGTTTAAAAATGATAAAAAAAATGAGCAGACTACAAGAAATAATGAAGACCCTAGTGTAAACTGGAATGTTTATTTATTTTATTTTTTTCTGAACTGATTTTTGTTGGAGAGAAGTACTGACATCTTTTGGGTTGTTTAAGAAATGCAAGCATTCCTACCTCTCATGTGTTTAATTAAAACAATTATATACATATAATACAGTATATGTCCACTATATATACAGTATATACGGTCTTATGCAAAAGTTTGGGCACCTCTTGATAGATAACAGATTTTTGTGATTTTTTTATTGAAAAGATGTTAACACGGTCTCTCTTGGAAATAGAAGAAATGCACAATATTTTGAGTAAACATTGACGCATAGTTACTTTTTATGCCATAAATTGAACAAAAAATAAAAATAAAAACATTATTATGACACTGTGCAAAAGTTTGGGCACCCTAAGAGTTCCAGAGTCTCAGATTCTTTTTACAAGGTTTCAGACTTTAATCAGCTCATTAGATCTGATGCATGGCAACAACTGTAATTAGTAAATGCCAATTTCAAAGCTTTACAAATACTTTGATTCTTCAAACCTTGTGCACACACTTGTGGACATTCAACAACCATGGGTTCCTCAAAGCAGCTGTGTAAGACACTGAAAATGAAAGTTATTGATGTCCACAATGCAGTAGGAGGCTACAAGAAGATAGCTAAGCATTCTTTCCACAGTGAGAAATGTAATTAAGAGATGAGAGTTCAGGGGAACTGTGGAGGTCGAGATGAGATCTGGAAGACCAAGAAAACTCTGGGAGAGAACTGCTCGTATGCTGGTCAGAAAGACAAATCAAAAACCCCATTTGACTGCAAAAAACCTGCAGGAAGATTTAGCAGACTCAGGAGTGGTGGTGCACCGTTCCACAAGACCTTCATGGAAGAGTCAGCAGAAGAAAACCTTACCTGCGTCCCCATCATAAAATCCAACGTCAGAAGTATGCAACAGAACATCTACAGAAGCCTTATGCGTTTTGTGGACTGATGAAGTTAAAATAGGACTTTTTGGCCACAATCAGCAACGTCATGTTTGGAGAAAAAAAGGAGCAGCATTTCATGAAAAGAACACCTTGCCAACTATTAAGCATGGAGGTGGATCTATCATGCTTTGGGGTTGTGTTGCAGCCAGTGGCACAGGAAACACTGCACGGGTGGAGGGAAGAATGGATTGCACTAAATACCAGCAAATTCTGGAAGCAAACATCACACCATCTGTAGAAAAAGCTGAAGCTGAAAAGAGGACGGCTTCTACAACAGGACAATGATCCCAAACATACCTCGAAATCCACAAGCGACGCAAGCTGAAGGTTTTGGACCGGCCATCACAGTCCCCTGATTTAAACATCATTGAAAATTTGTGGGTAGATCTTAAAAGAGCTGTGCATGCAAGACGACCAAAGAATATTACAGAACTAGAAGCCTTTTGCAAGGAAGAATGGGAGAAAATCCCAAATACAAGAATTGAAAGACTTTTAGCTGGCTATAAAAAGCATTTGCAAGCTGATATCTGCCAGAGGAGGTGTTACTAAGTACTGATTATGTAGGGTGCCCAAACTTTTGCACAGTACCATAATAATGTTTTTATTTTTAATTTTAGCATTAATGTTTGCTAAAAATATTGTGCATTTTTTTCCATTACCAAGAGAGACTGTGTTAACATCTATTCAATTTAAAAAATCACCAAAATCTGTCATTATCAAGGGATGACCAAATTTTTGCACAAGACTGTATAATGTATAAATAACATGTACAGTATATATAGCTTTTTTTTGCATTTAAAAGTTTTATTTAAAACAAATAAACACTTAGATTCCAGGTTTAAAAAAAAAAAACGAATTGTTTATTTATTTATTTATTTATGAAAAAGAATTATGTGTTTAATAGGTTACGAACCAGCTAGAAGTCACACTGCCAGAATTTTTGTAGCCAAGCAAATTAATTAGTTGACATTTTAAAAAATCTTCTCACCAGACACATACGTTTAGATTAAGTTCAATTACAATAATTGTCCTCAACATGACTTGTTTTTTTTGTTTGTTTGTTTATTTGTTTCTGCTTAGGTTAAAAGTTATTATGAACAAAATATAAAATTATGTCAGTAAAAAATATTTTCATTTTTTTCCTGCTGATTATTTTAAGCTGTGTAATTTTATTTACTTTAATTTATAAAGTATATCAAATCTACAATCTAGGATATTATTTAACTATAAAAAGACAAAGAGACCATGTAAACTCCATGCACACAGACCCAAGGAATTGAACCTGTAACCTGGAGGTGCAAGGTGACAATGCTTACCACTATGCCACCTGTGTAGAAAATAAATGTGTAGTGAATTACTGAAGACTGCTGAACAGACTAGGCTATTTCAGTCTGAAACTTCTAGTTGGCCATTACTCAGTCAAACATGCCAGTCTGCTGTGGGGTCAACTCACGGGGCCATAACCATCATTTCAAGGTGCGTGGACTGCTGTAGCGCGATGACCTGTTCATATGGGACAACAGGTCAGGTCTGATGGATAATGGGCACAGATGGTTCATAAGTAATGTCAACAACAGACAGGACCCTGGTCCGTTCAATTTAAATTAAGCTGTTCAGCAACACAGAATGTGCTACAGACTTACAGTATTCATAAAAGTGATGTTAAACAGAAATGTAATAATAATAATAATCATCATCATTATTAATATTATTATTATTATTATTATTATTATTATTATATCATCTTAATGGCTTCAATGTTGAATAAAATTTTACTTTAGTAACAAATGGCCGGATACAGAAAATAATATATATGGCAATTATGTTTGACTAAACGTATACTACGTTTTAGACACTGATCATACGCATGCGCAGTTCAGTAATGATGGCCAAATGAAGCCAGTGTCATCAAAAGAGGCTTCATTTAAGAGCTCATTATACTGACATCTAGTGGGCAAATCTTGTGTAGCAAATAGATCCTAGCATCTCAAGCAGCAAAATTAATATGGGCATGGTGCTGCAATATTTCAAAGATCATTGACGGTTGTCAGGTGTTTTATTTTTTATTTTTTGCATGTGTGTGTCTGTGTGTGTGTGTGTGTGTGTGTGTGTGTGTAGTACTGTACTAGGTTACTAACTAGAAGTACCTTCAAACACTGTTGGGAAAGGTTTTCATTTATTTAAATTTTGTGTGTGTGTGTGTGTGTGTGTGTGTGTGTGTGTGTGTGTGTGTGTGAACAAATCGGTACAGTTATTTTAACAATTTTTTGTTTTGCTGTGTTTTTTTGTTGTTGTTTTTAATAAACATATATAGGGCTCAGGATTGGGCTGTGTGACATATTCTTTTTTCAGCACAACATGATCATATAATTATACAAAATTCCATATAACTTAATATAAAAACATGATTGAGCAAACAATTTACAAATGGGCCAAATAGGCAAAGAAATAGCACAGATACACATGATCATGAGTTTTAATGGTTGTTTTAGACAGTTCTATATCTGAATACATAATACATTAATACGTTAATACATACTGGCAAGGCTTCCATACAAGCACTTTTTAAAATCTGAATTATGTTGTGTTTATCAGATCTGTGCCACTTGGGTTTTAAGCTAGAGTAAACAGTCAATATTTGTTGTGAAATCTCTTTGCTTTAAAAGTATCAGTAGTGTTAAAAACACAGCTGGTAGGTGTTACTGAATTTGAAAATTGAAAACTGGTCTGTCATGTAATATGTTGCTTTCTTTACGGGCATGCACATAGATTAAAAAAAAAATAGATAGATAATTGTCAATCATGTATAGTATAGTAAAAAAAAAAAAAAAGAGTATATCATAGAATAAGAATATGTCTTAAATATTATATATTATAGATAATCACATATTTTCTGTAATGTTATTTATTTATTCCTTTTCAAGTTATGTTTAAACATATTGAATAGCTTTGTACATAATGCAGACATTGATAAACATACAGTACATAACACAATTTGTACTAAAGATAACATGGTGATTTTGCACGGAGTGCTGATTGTCCACGTCATCGATGATGTCATTTGGAACCTCCTTTCGGAGCTTCGGATTCACACGTAACAAATAATCCTCGTACACAGGAAGCGCGTGCAAACAAAGAGGAAGCGCGTGTGTGTTGTACTTAAAGGGGAACGCACTGTGCCGGGGACACTGTTATCCGAGGAGGTACGTCGTTTCAAAGCCAAACGACGAGACGGAATTGTGAATTTGTTCACGAGGATAACATTAATACCAAGAAGGTAACATTTGCGGTTTGTTTAGAGCTTGGATGAGCATGCGCGGTAACTTAGCTAGCAACCAAATCAGCTTTAGCTGCAGCAGTTAGCGCCCCCCTCTGGCTGAATCCTAAATCCTCCAGTGCTCCCTTTAAGAGTGCGCTACACTCAGTGACTCACACATCCTATCTAGGGCACTTGATTTATCATACAGGCATATTCGGGATGAAACCCGCATACTGTGGAGCTGCTACATGGTGTTTTAACAAGTTAGTCCAGCTAGCTAGCTTCTTTTCCGTTATCCCTGTCAGAAATATTAGCTTTTTTTAATTTAATTTAATTTTTTATTTATCTTATTTTTTTCTTTATATTCATATTATTATAAATGCGTCGTGTTATTATGTGAATTGAGCTAGCTTAATGTAGCAGCTCTTGTTTTACTGTATTCTCTGAAGTTATTCCATTTCATACTTTTTTTTTTATATGGGAAAAAAAATTTTTTTGGTATAATGTGAGTTAAACTTTAATATATAGGTCATAATTGATTATTTGAATTATTAATTTAGATGCACCATTTTAGTTTTAAGCATCAATGTGAAACCTTTCCTTTTTACTCATGTGACGTCATCACGTTAACCAAATGAAAGGTGTGACATGAAAGATCACTCATTCATTTGTTTTCTAGAAATCACCACCTTGTGCTGTGTGAGATGCTTTGCATTCCAGTATAACCCTGGATGCATGGGCTCGGCTTTTACAAGGCAGCCAGAAACCTCTCCTGGACTTTACGTCTGTTCCAGACGCGAAGGACGTGTCTACACCAGCAGCGCTGTCACCCTATCGTCTACGCTTGGGGCTTCGCTTCATCGGTGAGACACTTTAGTCCATCACCTCCGTCTTTCCTCGCCGTCTCTCGGGCCACATTTCAGGACGACCAGGCAACCACAACCATGGCTGAGCAGAGATTCTGCGTGGAGTACGCCAAGCGCGGGCAAGCAGGCTGCAAGAAATGCAAAGACAAGATCGTTAAGGGGTTGGTGCGAATCGGGAAGATCGTGCCCAACCCATTCAGCGAGTCCGCGGGAGAGATGAAGGAGTGGTATCACGTGAAGTGCATGTTCGAGAAGCTGGAGCGTGCACGGGCGACCACCAAGAAGATCGAGGACATTACTGACCTGGAGGGCTGGGAGGAGCTAGAAGACGAGGAAAAAGAGCTAATCAATAAGCTTGTAGCAGGTATGTATGGTGGGCACGGCGCATGGGGGGTTTAAGCAGATTTAAGCATTCAGACTGTCTGAATGCTTAAATCTTCACCCTCACAGTCTTCTCTCTTGTCTGGACAGACCTGACTGCTAAGACAAACTCGAGTCCGAAGAAGAAGGTGCAAGCCAAGTTTAACACCAGCGGGCAGTTATCAGCTCCTCCCGCCGATCCGACGGTGAATGCGCCACGCAAGTTTTCTGGCTTTACAGGTATTCATTCACTGAAGTAAACTTTCAGGAAATTGTATTAGGATTTGCTCTTGTTAAAAAAAGAAAAGACAGTCTGACAATAACTTTGCCTTATGTTTGGATGCATCACACCACCTCATGATTGCTTATTTCCTCTTAACACCATGTTAACAAACGCATTATGTTTTAGTAATTGCATGTGTTATCATATTATAAATTTTTTTTAATGGCTACATTGTTTTCCCTACGGACATTAAGGGTGTTTTCACCTTAAGGAAGTCCCCAAGATTGTTTCCGAGAATGATCAGATATGGCAGCCAGTCATTCCTGAGAACGGGAGTAGATCACGGTTTAGGTGCACAATCTTTGTAGCATGCAATCCACAAATCAATCTCTTCCTCTGACCTACATAGCTGATAAAGTAGGAAGGCACACAAGAGCATTACTGTTGACTTTTTTTTTTCCCCCCTGAAATACCAATAATATTACTCATAGCGTGAAGGTTAACTGCCTCGTTATCTTCTTCTCTTGTGTTAAATGGTTAAAACTCAATACATAGTGTACGTAGAGTAATTGTGCTCTCTGTCTCCTACAGCCTCGAAGGCAGGTTCGTCGTCGTCGAGTCCAGGCCCATCTCCTGCTAAAGCCCCTCAGGGCAGCGTTCTGTCCGCCCAGTTTTGCCAGCCCGACCATAAAGACTGTCTGTTTCGCGAGTTCCGCAAGCTCTGTGCCATGGTGGCTGAGAGGTCCAGCTACAACGCGAAGACAGAGATCATCAAGGACTTCCTGAAGAAGGGTTCTGCTGGAGGTAGGAATTACTAGCACATGTTTCATTTTGTTTCAAAGACATGCCAAAGTAAAATAGGAGCAACTCATCTCTCTCTGTGTTCTTTCTCTGCGTTCCTCCTACAAAGACAAGTTTAAGGGCGATCTCTACCTGACCGTGAAGCTGCTCCTCCCAGGCGTAGTGAAAAGTGTTTACAACCTCAACGACAAGCAGATCGTCAAACTCTTCAGTCGCATCCTGAACTGCAACCAGGACGAGATGTTGCGCGACCTAGAACAGGTCAGTAATCACCCCGTTATCTTCAAAAAAGAAGATATTGCTTGAATGCCTCCGTTTAAAAACAAACTGTGTGAATTTCTTGGGTCAAAGGGCGACGTCTCCGAGACAATAAGGATGTTTTTCGACGCCAGCAAATCGTTTCCACCTTCAACCAAGAGTCTGCTGACCATCCAGGAAGTGGATGCGTCGCTGAACCGCCTGGCTCAGCTCACTAAGGAAGACGAGCAGCAGGCAGAGCTGGAGGAAATCGCAAAAAAGTGAGCCGTGTTTTATTGTCAGAATGCATGTGTCCAAGAGCCTTGAGATTTTCAATACAAAAAAACAAAAATAGTTCGATTTAAAATTGTCCACCAGCTTCACCCGTCTAAGGTAAAACTAAATAAGACAAAAACATCACAAAGGACTATTACAACGTATTACATTCTATGTTATCTAATATAGAAAGGAACCAGCTGCTCTACTGCATATGTTCTGGACATTAGAGCTGTAATCGTGCCTTAAAAGTTAGGCCCGACAGATTTCGGCCCGAGTCCGACAAGTACATTGTGATTGACAGCCTTTTAAAAGCCCAAACCCGTTTACAGCCTGACATTATTCAAATGTGCGCAAG
>JAQMYL010000017.1:14341075-14360050 GCA_030014365.1 Clarias pachynema | reverse complement strand
TGGGCACTGTGTAGTCATTTTAGGCGGATCTCGTGTGTGTGTGTGTGTGTGTGTGTGTGTGTGTGTGTGTGTGTGTGTGTGTGTGTGTGTGTGTGTGTGTGTGCTTTTTGTTCAGATTTTCCCCATAATATGACCTCATATGAGAAGAGCTCCGCCCCTGTCTTGTTGTTCAGACCTGCTGTTATCTGGTGGGTGTGGCTCAGCTGTAGCTCATTTACATAGACACCGAACTGGCGCATTGCAGGAGGAGTGAAAAAAGGAAACTTCTGCGATGAAAAACTGCACAATCTGAGGGAGCGTAAAAACACATACACCTAGAGAATGAGCCCGGAGAATTGTGTTAACTTGTTAAAAAATAATGAAATATGGGACCTTTTAAAAAAAGAAAAATAAAATAAAATAAATTTAATACTGACCAGATTGGCCCAATTTGTTTCCTACTAGTACACAATGTTAAAACGAAAGTAACCAGTCCTGCAAATGCGTCTTTTTTTTATTTATTTTTTTTACAATGCCCTTTCCCCTTCGCTGAACTGGCTTTTTCCCCCAGGCAAATTATATTCACGTTTGAACTGAATGCTTCTTTACAGGCTTCAGAATGTAGCTCAGATATGCTGTATAGCTAAACCACCAAACTAAAATTCACACATTCTCAAACTATGCTGTCATTCCTACAAATGGCCGATTGTCTCCGAGTCCTGGATACCGCTCGCCATTTCCCTGCTGCAGATTATCGTATGACTTGTCCGGTCCACTGGAGCGTGGGAACGCTCTCTCACCTAGCGATTCCTGTGGAGAGAATAGAAGTGGAGCTCAGCAGCTCGTCGTACAGGTCGGCTCCTGAGACCGGAAACGCCGTGTGCTGAGCCAGAAGCACGCGCCGGACTGCCACCAAGGCCTGGGAAGAATATGTGAAGACAACTTACTGGGTTTAAGCTGAGAATGAAAGAAATATTGTCATTCTTAATATCATGATACACTTGCCAATCAAACATCTGATATGAAGAGCATGGCTAGGTTATTTACATAACCAGTTTTGTAACAAAGCCCATTTCCTGTTTTAACAATTGCTCATGTGTTCTGCATTTGCTTAACTCTAGTTTCTAAGCTCTTCTTCATCTTTGATGTTCTGATCAAATGGATGCGTGGTGTGAGAAAATGATAACTGGTTGAAAATAAGAGATCCAGAAGATGACCAAAGACGACTTGGATGGAGGTGTAGAAAGGTGACATGAGAAACAGAAGCATGACAATAAATGTGTTATATAAATTTTTAGCTCCATACAGTTATTTGGGCAACTTTTGCTGTTTTATATGGGATTCAACATGGTTGAATTAAAAATGTATTTTTTTGTTGTTGGTGGTGGTAAATCTGGTTGCATTCCCCCATCAAACCAATTTGCTCCTCATATAGTGTCAAATCCGCCAGAATAAAGTGATTACTGAAGATGGATGGATGAATGGATGGATGGAGGGATGGAAGATGTGCTGAGAGAGAACAAACTACAGTTGTGTTCAAATTCAGGACTTTAACATCTTAGAATGATAAAAATAGAGAAAAAAAAGTGTTATTACGTCCAGATGTGATCAAATACTTAGTATACTGTACTGCCAAGTCCACTACAAACTAGAGATGAGGAAAAATTGATTCAGTTTTGAATCGCGATTCTTTTGTGTGGTGATTCATTTTTTTAAATTTATTATTATTATTATTTTTACATTTATAATAGAGATGAACAGGTTGATTGGCCTTCAGGCTTTAGAGGCATTTGACGAGGTAAAATGTACAGTATGTCCCCTGCGATGGATTGACACCCTGTTAAGAGTGTACCCGCCGCGTACCCCCCCCCCCCCCCGCCCCATGAGCCTTTATACATTAAACTTATATAATTAATCATTAAACTTTAAGTGTTTCATTCGTAACAAAACAAAAAAAAAGATATCGGGATATTTATAAAATCGTGATACAATTTTAATCGAATCAGCACCGAGGTGTCTTAATAATATTGTATTGGGAGGTGAATTCTGATCCCCATCAATACTACAAACCTTGTAGGACACTGAGCATTTCTGGGCCAGATGTTCAGGATCAGACAAGACAAGATCCTCCACTGAAAGACAAACCGGGTTAATTACAGCAATGCTGAATCCAAATGTAATGAGAAAGCAGTGTGTGATTGCAGGAGGAACCTGTTCTAACATCTCCTTCATGTAGAGCTTTGATGAGGTCTTCACTCAGCCCTGGACACACACCTTCTCTTAGAAGCACCATGGCACTTCCGGTCTAAGCATTCAGCAAAGTTTAATAACATCAACTTACTCAGTTTGATCATCAGAGCGTGATAAAAAAGAACGATCTGCAGATAATAACATGACTACAAACAAATGCTGCTTATTAACATTAAGATCTCACAACAAAATCATTCTCTCGTCTTTCAAAACATCAACTCCCGCCTAACCGATGCGAAGATTAGTAGATTGACAGAGCAACCAGCCAATCACATTCACGTTTGCCGGTTTTTTAATGTTCTATGTTAACCAATGAAAATAAAACATTGTTTTGACGCTACCATTTGATACCATCTGATTGGTCGAGCTAAGGTTGTTTATGCCAAACGTAACACGATAAATCCCACCTTCTGTTCAATGATTGGCTAACTCACGGTAGTTCTTAGCGCATTCTGGCGTATGAAGAGATTTGTTGCCAGATCCCAGTTTAATCCCTACATTGAACAGTAAATACAGTATAAATATATATAAATTATTTAGAAATGTTAAGCATAATTAGTATATAATAGTATACTAAGTTGACCAATATACTATCTCTTGATCTAATCATTGTCAGTACAGTAACACTAGTACAAACCGGCGTTCAAGTCAACCCAAGACTGATCGTGCAGAATAACAGAGCACAGGTACGAGACGAAAAAATCCTTTTATTTCTCTATATAATCCCCTGCTACACTAATGCACTTTTGCCAGCTTTTCACTAGTGCTTGGATACCATTTAAAGTTTTTTTTTTTTTTCAGTATGATCAGATTGCCTACTTTAAAACGCTGGCCTCCCAGGAACTCCTTTAATGGCCAAAACATGTTGAAATGTCTTTGTGCAAGGTCAGGACTGTACGAGGGATGTGGCAATAACTTCCAGCCTAGTTCCTGTAATTTGCAAGTGGTGTTGGTGAATAATGGTGTGTGTAGAGTTTGCACAGACATTATTACTTAATTCTCATCCCAATGTTGGGGACAAGTTATCTGCCGATTCCCTTGTTGAATGTTCACAGGAACAATTGCAGTGAGCTCAGAGACGCCTCGGCCCGGATCACCATTCACATCTTTACACCTTCTTTAAAACGTCTGCACCATCAAAATATTTTACTGCTGCTTAGAGTCTCATTATCGTACTGTTCTTCCTTTAATTCTTCTTGAAATGTCCTGGGTTGAACTGGGTTGAATAAAAAACAAGGCTGTGATATTTCACCACAATGTATTCAGTATTTAAAACTATGTTGGATTTTTTAAAATATTATTATAATATAAAAGTTTATATATATTATAGAGCATTATTATATTATATACTTACATGGACATAAAGGACATATTGGTCTAGTGGGTATTGTTGCCATCTCACAGTTCCAGGGAGACCAGTTTGTTTCTGAGGTCAGGTTTCTATCAGTGCCAAGTTTCACATGTTCTCCTCTTCACTCTCTCTAGTTTTATTCTACCTCACAAATGGGGTCAGTAGGTAAGTGTGGATAGCATGGTCTCCGGCAAAAGTTTGTGTTCCAGGATGGGTTAGCACAGTATCCAGTGCAACCCAGATCAAGTTAAAACTGTCACTGAGGTGATGGATAGACTGCCCATTTTGGGGCATTGGGTCTTTGAGGTGGTTTTTGGCCGGATTTTTTTTTTTTTTTTTTTTTTTTTAGATTGGACTGGATACAAGCTGGTTGAACAGATCATTGTGGCTCTTGGACTGATTTTTTTGTTGACTGTTGGGCTGCAGCAAATGTGTTGGTTTTAATGCTGGTTTTATGAGACACTTGGTCTGGGCCCATATTTACTAGGCGTCTCTGCATCACTCCTAGAAATCGTACTGAAAGTTAATTTAGGTCTGAAAATACTACATCATACTGTAGAAGAACATGATAGTTATTTATGAAGATTACCATTCTTAGTTTCAGTGAACTTCTCATAGGAAAGCGTGAGACATCACTGTTTAGGACACGGAGAGTGCGGAGTGTGTGGAGGAGGAGTAGGAGGTAGACAGTGGTACGATGTGTTATTGAAGTGCTGAAATGAAATCTCAAAAATGAGAATCTCAAAAATCAGGAGTGTACACTGTCAAATAACTTCAAGCCATTCCATTTTCTAATCAGAAAAAAAGTCTGCACATCAGTATTTGAGGCCAAAATTGTTTCAGACTTGGGTGTACCGAGCCATGATGCCACACTCCTCATGGAGCTAGAGGAACGGTGGTGTAATTTCCTAATTCTACCAATAATCATTTAAAGAGACAAAACTTGGCTTACAAAATTATTATTTAACGCCCAACACTTTTCCAGAAGGCTTCCCAAGCCTTAAAACAGGAGGAAATAAAATGCAGATGAATGTGTTGAAATTGCAAGAGGAATATTACACTCTGAAACAAAGAAATCTTAAACAACATAACTGTGTCATGTTTACGTAGGGCTACAGTTTGTGAATATTGAAAGAAATATGTGTGTGTATGTATACATACACAGTACCAGTCAAAATTTGGACCTAAGTTTGGATTTTTTTTCTACATTCTACAACAATACCGGATTTATGAAATAACGCATATATCTTAGGTAATTAAGTACCAACAACAACAGCCATAATTAGATGTTATTTTAAGACATGAAGGTCAGCTGATCTGGAATAGTTCTTGCAAGAAGAATAGCGCCTTAGATTAGAGCCATTATCAGGGCTTTACTGAGCATAAGTACAGTAGCATACACAACACAATATCAACTGTACAAAAGAGATTATTGCATATTTTGGATGCCTTTAGCATCCAAAAACAATGGGCAATGTTACAATGAGGCAAAGGTTATAATGTGTGTGCCAAGGATGACACCAACAACTCTGGAGAAACCAGCAATGCAGCTTGTTTTTTGTTTATTTAATTCTGTGTGATGGGGAAATATATGAATCTGTGCATGGACTATGTTGCCCTAAAAGCAACTAAAGTTTGATTTATTATTGTAGAAATTGTCAGCTGTGACAAACCCATGACGTGTCATGACAAACCCACTGTTGCTGATATAAAAAAAATATATAAAAAAAAACTTAAAGTGCCAATCATCCCAGTTTTTGAAATGTTTATGGACCAGTTTCATACCAAAATGATTTCTTTTAAGGACCCCGTTGTTACCAAAAGTCTTTTCTTAGGATTTGTGGGGACGATTTTCTGTGTCGACTTTGGGGCAGGATTTGTGGGGACGCTAAGCTGATGCTATTTAATAGTTATTTACTGTTGTCTGTGTTGACAGTCTACAGTCTGTTTGTAGGAAAACAAAGTTGTTTAGGTCTATATTTCTGTGCTTACTTTAGGTCTAGAGAGACACCAAGCTACTATTGACTAGTTGGCTGTTTGTGAGTTGACTTTAGGTCTGGGGTTGTGGGGGCACTTTTCTCTGTTGACTTTAGGTGTAGCGTTTATGGGACATTAATCTCCTTTACATTTGCATTTAGGCATTTGGTAGAAGCTGATTAGCACTGTCACCTTGTACCTCCAGGGTCTGTGTCCATGATCTTTGCATGTTCTCCCCATGTTTGGTGGGTTTCCTCTGGGTACTCCGGTTTCCTCCCACACTCTATCACTCTATCACCCCCCTGATGAAATTCAGACATTGAATTTCTTTGTTTATTGGTCCAGTAGGCTGGTTTTTGGGTAACCTTAGGTCTGGAGTTGTAGGGACACTTTTCTGTGATGACTTTAGGTCTCGGGGTTAAAAACAAAAACAAACCTGTTTTTATTAGAGTTTGCTGTTTTCTGTGCTGGATTTGTAGAGACTAAGCTCATTTGAATGTTTAGTGTGCGGTTGTCTGTGTTGACTTTAGTTAGGGGTTTGTAAGGCCCTAGGGGGGTGGGTTTTGTCAGACTTGGCAACCTGTCAGGGACGAACGCTCTGTCGTAGTTCGAGGGCTAGGCTAGCTGTCTGGAGCATTTGAGATGTTTATGTACTGTGTAATAATTCCAGAGGGGATTCGCTTCGAACTTTCTAGATCTCAAGGGGAAGCTGAATAATGGGAAGGAGCGCGAGCTGCTCATGTGCCTGTCCCGCGTGTTCATCTGAAGAGGACCTGAAGCTAGCCTGTTAGCCTGCGCGCGCGACCCTCCTGCAGCTGTATAAATACCGACCGCAAAATGGTGAGTGGGCGCTTCTGAGGAAACACGGCGAGCTGGAAAACCCTCAAGTCCTTGTTAAATTCGCAGCTTTCCTCATTTTACACTCTAACTTTAACTGTTTAAACCCGTTCGGAGGAATTATTTCAGTGTTTATGCCTTAAAAGCTAGGTAGCGTCAGTACAAACAGGTCTTGGTGTTAGCATGCGGCTAATCCTGCATAACAGCCCAGGTTTGAATGTAAAGTCAGTGAACGGGATAATTTTAACAAAACTGAGGTATGTTAAAAGCGTCGTGTTGTTTTACATGTAAGTTAGATATTAAAAACACAACTGGCGATCAAAGTGATTAGCTGCGTAGGTACCTGTCATGCTGTGTGTGTGTGTGTTGATGCAGCTGGCCGAGCTCTCAGCACTTTCTAGACTGATTGCTCAATATCTCTTGGATTAAAGGCCAATAAACCATCAAACAAATTGCAAACAGATCATTATTATTATTATTATTGTTATATAAATGTCTTGTTTTGGCTCAGTTTGTATGATTCTACCTGAGTTTACAAGAAATTAAAGCACAATTATGTCAAAAAGATTAAAAGTATCATCTAAAGTTGGCCCTGAAATCAAAATCTCTGTTTTAGAGCTTTCCATGACAGTTCCTTAGTGTAATTGACGCTAACATATTATATAATATATAATGGATTTCTAAAAAAATATATTAGATATATTTGGGTTTTAATTTTTATAGATTTCACGTCTTTTTTGGACAACTCATCCTGTACTAGTCATGTGTTCAGCCAATTAAATGCTGTGGGCGGCGCTTGCGGTTACAGTGCCTGCACACAAACAGTTCGTTTGTGAGCTTCTGGCTCTGCGCTCTCACATACGCTGTTATTTATTTATTTTCCTCCAACTGTTTCAAAGTAAATCTAGTTTGAGCAAGTTCTGCGTCAAGATTCTTTATCGAGCAGCCTTAAACCGACTTTGAATTCTTAAATCCTGGAATGTTTTCTTCCCAATGGCGGCACCTCAAACACGAATGCCATTGCTCTGAAATCCCACACAGCATGCCGTCATCTTGGAAACGGTCCTCCCTAAAGTCAACAGGCTTGGTGAGAAATCCTGCAGCTCTTGCTTAACTCTACCTTGATGTCCATGTTTACGTCCGTTTTCAAGTTTGTGTAGTTTCCTTAGAGGGTGTGGAATATCTGGAACGCTATTATTTGAGGAAATAGGTCAAGCACTTCAACACATCATCGCTGTTCATAGGAAAATACATCAACATGCGAAATGAGGAAATGGCTCTTGTGCCATTTTACAGGACGCTAATGAGGAATGAAACATGCTCAATTTATAAGCTATTCCGAACGCTTTTGGGTACTTTCACACTAGACACAATTGATTTTCTTTTTTTTTTTTTACTGTGCCCAGGAACAATTGCTTCCCCTTTCCGCCTTCCACTGGCCACCATTCACAGTTTAGTTTTTGCGTATTTTCACTCTCCTATACAACAGGCGGCAAGTATGCGCCTACTTGCTTTACGAGTTGGCATTAAACACAAAGAGAAGAAGAGAGTGAGGAAGTCAATCTTCCCGTTAATATTACTGGTGTTCCAGAATAAATTGTCCAGAGCGCTGCTCTCACATGCCTTCCTATTTTATCAGAGGATGAGATGTGCACTCAGAGATTTCAGAGGAGTATTCTGTATCTTAAGAATGTGTTCTCACTGATTAAAATGAAGCAGATTTTGGGGTCAAGTGTTCTCGCTCATGGGGCCCTAATGTAAAAACGCCCATAACGTCTGGCGTTTATGAATCTGGAGCCCATCACAGGAACACTGTAAACATGCCAAGACAGCCGCCAGATTTTCATATTCTTGCGTTCCGTAATCTAGTATTTTGATCATTAAGTTTTGTTTAGATTTGTTTTGCTCAAAAAGTATTTCCTTTTAAGATTATGAATTCACAAATGCTACTTAACATGTAATTATTGTAGTAAGCAGATTTTTTTTCAACACATCAGAACTGTAAATATTAGCGTGATAACGTGCATCGTGCATTTTATGACTGATGAACAATGACTGAATTCATGTGCAGCAAGTTCAGAGTCAAAGCCGTGCAAATGAGCACTGGAAACATGTTATTTTAGACATGACTGACGTTTGAAAGCCCTGGGAGTAATGTGTCCGGAGTCTTTTCCCTATGCAAACTACACTGCATTAGTCCGGCAACCAGCAGCAGATTTCCTAGTTTTTCTTTCCTTTTTTTTTTTTTTTGGTTAATAATTGGTAGAGTGTTTGGTTTGTGACAAGAAGGAAGTGTGGATCACTTTGCATAGAGCAACATCACACAACGCAATGGCTAATAATTTTCCAAATGCATCAACCATGCATGTTTTATTCTTTACATACTATCATGTGAAGCATTGATTAACTAAAAGGTTGTTGTGTCCTGTTGTCTAAATGTTTAGTTTTCAAATGGCCTGTTTTCTTTTGTGTGCAGGTGTTCTTGTTAAACCCTCTGGAGAATCTGAAGACCTACATAAGTAGCCGTCCACCACTGGTCATATTTATGGTCAGTGTAAGCGCTGTGGCTATAACATTCCTGACGGTCGGATATTTCTTCAAGATCAAGGAAATTAAATCGCCTGAAATGACTGAGGTAGGAGGTGATTGTTTGATTTTTCAGTTTGCAAGTGTCATAAATGTGGATTTGAACAAAAGTATCCAATTGTTTGTAATCCTAATATCATGTTTACGGTAAATTCCCCAAATTTAAATCCATAAAGTTATCTTATTCACTCACTCATCTTCTATACCGCGTTATCCTGTATTTAGGGTCGCGGGGACCTGGAGCCTATCCCAGGAGACTTGGGGCACGAGGCAGGGTACACCCTGGACAGGGTGCCAATCCATCGCAGGGCACTAAAGTTATCTTCCTATCAGAGTTATCTTCCTAATGAGTTATTTTCCTGGTACATCATAAATAGCTAGGTAATGTCATATTGTAGTTAGTAAAGCTGAAGGTTATCATTTAGTCCATGTTCAACACCTAGTGTTCCAGCATCTTCAGTGCTTGGGCCCCTAAAATCAAATACAACCAGATTCCAGCACTTAATGTTCATTCTTATAATTAGTGCAATTGATCATTTCAGCTGGAAAAAAAAAACCTGTGGACAGACGTAAACTAACAGTAAAGAAGGGACTTTCTGAGCTCTTGAGCAATATTTGGCTAGAGTTGTGTCCAAGGCTTTCACAAGGCTATGACTGGGATAATGTTTCTGTTGATGAATTTCGACACATTCTGCAGCCACTTGGTGCACAAATTATATCCCTTTTACCTTAGAGCTGGGGTAGGTAATTTCGGTCCTAGAGAGCCGCAGAGTTCAGCTCCAACCCTAATCAAACACATCTAAAAACAAGCTAGTCAAGGTCTTAAGGATTACTTAGGCAGGTGAGTTTTTATTTATTTATTTTTTAGGGTTGGAGCCGAAATCTGCTCTCTAGGACCAAACTTTTACTCATTGCACATAAACACATTCATTTATATTTGCACACTCCCCAGACATTTCTATTTAAATCCTATTTCATCTCCACACTAAAGTCTTTTTCTATATATATATATTTTTATATTTGTACATTTTTTCCCCCCGTATTTGTACAGCTAGGTTTTTCTTATATTTTATATTTAGTTTTATCCTCCATAGCTACTGTTTATATATTTTATTTCTTATTTTATTCCATATTTATTTTCTATTAATAATCTTATTAAGGTCATGGGCTTTTAAGCATTTCACTGCATATGACTGTGTATGTGACAAATAAAATTTGAATTCCTTCCTTAGAGCAATTGGGAAATGCAGGGATGTTTATATCAGTAGTCGTTGAATATTTTGATATATTAAATAACCAGTGATTTTGTCACTCTTTAGGACTGGAATACATTTCTTTTACGTTTTAACGAGCTGGACTTCTGCATCTCGGAAAACGAGACACTTAAGCACGGCCTGAATGAGTCGACGACACCAGAGAGCACAGTGACGAGCAGCCAATCACGGACCAGCACTCAAGCCCCGTTGCTGTTGGAGGATCCGGGTCCTATTAACATCTCCGTGACTATCACGCTCACCCTGGATCCTTTAAAGCCATTTGGTGGTTACTCACGCAACATCACCCACTTGTACTCGACCGTGATGGGCCATCAGGTTGGCCTGGCTGGTGAGTTTCTAACACTTTTTTTTCTTTTTTCTTTTTTTTTTAGCATATTGTTATCTTGAAGATTAGAATGAACCTGCTGCTATGCCAAGGGTGTTGGTTTTTCACAGGTCATGTTATTGTAGAGAATGGAAATATCCCAACACCCTTGATAATACTTTTATGAGCAACTACACCCACGACCATTGTTTAAACCACAAAAGCCTTCTTACAGTTACAAACACATTGCACCATCTCATCATGACATCTTCTGTTCTTCATCCAAATGCAGACCAGCTACAACAACCACTCTAAGATGAATTCTGCCAATATGGAGCTCTTGCTTCTAATGTCTAACATGCATGTTTTTGTGTGTTTGTGGTAAAAAATAAAAAATAAAGGCAGGGAAGCTCACGAAGAGATGAACATCACTTTCACTCTGCCTGCGTCCTGGAACTCGGATGACTGCGTTCTGCACGGACGCTGCGAGCAGGTGGTCTTCAGCACCTGCATGACCGTCACCGCAGCCAGTAACGTCTTCCCCGTTACAGTGTAAGTTCCTGTTTGATGCTGCCATGCTGTAAGTAGGCGGACATCGTCAAGCTTTTTTTTTTTTTGTTTGTTTTTTTGGTATGACTGCCTTCAAATATTGACACAAGTTTAAAGTGTTGATTCAGTGATGTCTTGTCAGTCAGGTGAGCATTGAATAGCCAAAGCTCTTTACCATCGTGTCAACATCCAGGTCAAAATTAAACAAAATAAGATAATAGGCTTTGTTATGGTAAGGTGGGTCCTTTAAATATGGTTATGATAAAGAAGGATGAGCATACAACTGTGAAGGAAAACGTTTGCGTTTTATTAATTATTACTGGTGGTACCGTGTTAGAAGGGTTAAATATATTTATATTATACCACAGTACTGATCAGTTCTCAGAGCTGATTCTTCAAAATGTGTTGATTTTAATATTAAAATATTGCTATAACTACATCCTAGACCCATCCTCATCATTCTTGTGGTAACAACTAATTAATAGAGATCTGTACGGCAGATTAAACAATGTTTGTTATTTAACAAATAACTTCATATTCAAATAGGAATCAGTGGTGCGTAAAGTTTCTGTCAGGAAGCTTTTTTTAAGCATTTATGAAAGGAGCCTCCCAGTATCGGTCTGAGTTCTATAACTGCAGTTATAAACTCGTGTTGTACTCCCACCACCATGTTTCACAGTTTTCAAGTCAAGTGGTCTTTTATTTATTCTTTTATTCCCACCACATACAGTTCAGTACACAGTGAAACGGAACAATGTTCGTCCAGGACCAATGTGCTACAGTACGTACAACAAAAATTAACAAAACTAACTAGCTAACTAAGACACCTAATTAACTGACTAGCTGAGACCTGACGAATTATCACCATACATTAACAAAACCATCTAAGAACTATCCAAAACTTCTTATTATATTATTATATAATATCTTTTTTATATATGTTTGTGTTTCCTTTTTTTTGGGTTTCACAAATTGTCCATCTACATAGGGATTAATGCATGATTAATCACAAAAAAAAATCATGATCTCGATTCATACATACAAGCGATCTCATTTCTGAACGACAGCGATTCACGTGCATCTATTTCCGTGCATTCAGATCATGCTGTATTTAAATGTTCGCTTATTTACTCGACAACCAACCCCAGATCCTGTATCAGTCAAACGTATTAGTTGCGCTCACACAGTTTCAAACAAAACACTATTCATTCACTAGTCAGGCCATAAATCGGCCAATGATTCAGTCATAAAACTCTTTATCACTCCTCTCATCTCTTTTCCTCGTTTACGGTGTTCTGCCGTCTCTCATGTGACACGTAACATTGAGGCGGACCTGATCAGACTGGTCAGTTAACTTTGTGGAGTTGGAGCAGTGTGCCATTATTTTTATACCAAAACACTGTTTTGCACTGAGATTTTATTTTTTGCTCGTTTAAACTATCTGCTTCCGTCAAACCGTTTATACTTTCACATCATCGCATGCGTTAGTTTATATCATTATTTTTCTCAAGGTCAGTGTCTCACGCGTACACACACTAAACACAAAAATATATAAAACTTTATGTATTAAATTATAATTCTATCTGTTGCACAGAGACGCTAAGGACAGAGCGAAAGCTACAGAGAATGATACTAAAACTACAACAATAAATTCTATACTGTAAATTATGCACTTAATTTTAAACTACCTAACAAACTCCGGCTTACCTTACGCTTTAAAAAAAAATACTGATATAAACTAATGCATGCGATGGTGATGTAGTTGGCTAAGTGTCCAAAACGCCCAGGTGATATTTGTTATTTTTACATATTTTAAAAGTATGGTGACGTTAGCACTATCACTTTGCACCTCCAGGGTCGAAGGTTTGAGTTCTGCCCTGGGTCTGTGTCTATGGAGTTTGCATGTTCTCCCCGTGCTTGGTGGGTTTCCTCCAGGTACTTTGGTTTCTTGCCACAGTCCAAAGACACGCAGAATAGGTTAACTGGTGTTCCCAAATTGTTCCAGTAGTGTGTGTGTCATTTTACTTTTATTTGAAATGCTTAGAGAAGTTGAGTAAGAAGCAAAATTGGTGATCTCTAAATCAATACACTACACCAAGGTGTGCATAAACCGATACCGTTGTGCCTCCACACTTGCAATCTAGTGTTTGCCGTTCAAGTTATCCATCCAACCATCCATCATTTCGTCCTCCAGGCAGCCACCTCACTGTGTTCCCGAGACGTACAGCAACGCAACATCCTGGTACAAGATCTTCACCACAGCACGGGACTCGGACACCAAATACACCCAGGACTACAATCCTTTCTGGTGTTACAAAGGTGCCATTGGAAAGGTGTATCACACCCTGAACCCTAAACTCACGGTCATCGTACCAGAAGTGAGTCAGCGTTTTCTCTTTATCTGCTTCCCATAAATGGGTCTCGGTTCTGGTTTAATTATTGTTTACAGACTTTCCAGAGAAAGCACCGCTCTGAATAACCACGTAATAGGATTTCAACAAATTACTCCAATGCCATGAGGTTATAATAGACTTTAGACAATGTGTCTGATTAACTTAACCGGCTTGAGTTTCTTTTCACAGTATTACCAAGTACTGAAACTCCTCTTTTTTTCTTTTGTGTTTTCTGTTTTTCTTCTCCAGGATGACCGCTCTCTCATCAACCTGCACCTAATGCACACCAGTTACTTCCTGTTTGTGATGGTGATTACAATGTTCTGCTATGCAGTCATTAAGGGTAGACCCGGCAAAGTAAGACAGAGCAACCCGGATTTCTGTACAGAAAAGGTAGGAAGTGTCATTTTTCCACACATTTTTCGTCTGTGTTCTATGTGTCTTGGGTTTCTATTTAATCACAGACATAGAGCGGACATAATCTAAGGCTAGTAATAAACTGATTAAAATTGTGTAAAATTTGTTGTTCTTAGGGGTAAAGCAGGTCTCTTATGCTTTCCATCACAGGAAAGTTTTCACGATGGATTTTTGCATGGTTCACAGTAACGCTGCTTCACAATGGGCTGCTTCCCCACCTGGTTGTTGATTATTTTTCTATAACTGCACACTCTTGTGGTGTGTGATTTTTAAAGAATATGAGTATTACAGAATTTCACTCTCCTACCCTCTACTTTTCAGGTGGCCTTGTCAGAAGGATAAGAATGATCAGAGGTGAATATTGGGACTGAACCTGTTCAGCATCAGACTTGAGAATCTGAAACAACAAACAAAGCAAAACTTGTCACCCTTTGAACCCAAGAGGAAGGTGACAACAAACTGTGATGCGAATCTCTGCAATGTTGGGTCACTCCAACCAAAGACTTTCAAGTGCCTGTGTCTACTGTGTAAATGCTTGTAGGACCCTTATTTTTAAGTACAGAAGCACTTTGCCTAAACCCTCCCCCCTTGTTTTTCCCTCCCCCCATGTGCCACAAACGTGAGGAATAGAGACAGAATGAGCGACAGCACTTACCGTTCAAACGTCATGTTTGATTTATTTTTTTTCCTTTGTTTCAGCACCTTTTTTGTTGCTCACACACAATACTTATATGCTTGCTTATTTTGATGGTTGTTTTTTTTTTTTTTTTTAAGCTGAAATGTCCGATAAATTAGTGTCTAGAGAACGGCCTGAAAAGCCATCAGATTGCTTTGTGATTTATTTATGTTTTTTTTTAAGGTGTGTATAAATGATATACCCAGATGCCAGTAGGTACAAGGGTTACTTAATAACAGAGAGAGACTGCAAGACCAGAAGGACAGACGGCTCATCTTTTTTTTTTTTTTTTTTTGGCTGAACGACGCTCACTGAAACGGAAACGGCCGCAGTCGATGGATCCTTCCGATTGTGACTGATTCATCATGTCCTCGTAGATTTTTCACGTACAGGTAGACGGAATGACTGAATGTAGAGCGCTCGAGAAAATCTACACTCTTATTTAAAATGTGATGTAAAAGAGAATGACTTCATTTGATCACACGTAATCTCTTACCTTAAACATTATTATTATTTTTATTTTTTTTCATTTTATTCGGAAAACAAAACAGCATTTTTCATTTATTCCTGTCCTCAGTTTTGCATTACGTGTCCTCTTCGTCCTTAACGTTGTCTAATGATATGTATAAAATAAGATCATTCTGCAACACACAGTCCACGTTTGCGTTCCAATTCGACAGTGCGATAATTTAATCATCTCTTCAGATACAGAACGTATAACACATACGGTGATTTCTGCAGCTTTTAACTCTGATTTTCTTATCACCTTCTCTCACGGTAGATTGCCTTAATGTGCTTTTCATTTTTCAATGATCATTGTCTTTACAGAGCGGATTGCCAGCGAAAACCCAACAACAATGGTGGCAAATCTGATAACAACAAATCGTAAACATATCAACGCTTAATGTGCTGAGGAAATAAGTAAGGGAAAAATCTGAGCCGGAAAAGAATCTACAGATGTGTTTAATTTTAATCGCAGGCGTTCAAATTGTATACGTTTTTGTCATAATTTTTGCTAGACTGGAAAACGATTTTAAAAAGCGCAAATTTATCTTCTTCAACAACAATGTGAGGAACAGACGGGTTTCTGATCTCGTCATTACTGTGGAGTAGGAGTGTTCAAGTCAAACCAGGACTGTTAAGAATAACAACACAATTATGAGAGTAAAAACTCTAAATAAAGAAAATCCACTAAATAAATCCCAGTGTTTCACTAGTGCTTGGAATCCATCAAGGTAGAAAGATTTGATTGAGCCATGATTGGACTACCTGCTTCACATCTGAAACGCTGGCCTCCCAGGAACTCCTTTAATAAGCAAAAGGTGTGGAAATGGTGTGGAGTGAGGTCAGGACTGTACAGGGAATGTTGCAGTAACTTCCTATAACGTGCCAGTGGTGTTCGAAAGTTCCAGTCCTGCACGTTGACGACAAGTTATCCATTTTTTTTTTTTTTTTTTCCTCCAAGGTTCAGGCATTCCACTCACTGAATGTCCATGGGAACAACTGTGAGCTCAGAGTTGTGAGCTCAGAGTCACCTTGCCCGGGATCGTCATTCACGGACGTATTGCCTTCTTTACAGTGTTTGCACCATTTCAGATGTTTTACTAAATGCCACTTGCTTTTAGGCCTTCATTTACAAGAAATTTCATCACATGTCCTGGTTTGACTTGAACACCCTTCGTATATTTGCCTCATCCAGGAAAAACACCCATGTTTGTTTCGTATCATTCTAGCCATTCACCAACATGTGCTGTCGAAACCACTAACGTGCCTTTGCACTAATCATCCATGTAAATAGCACGTCCATTTAAAACACAATTTAACTTTGCAACATTTTGGTAAATTGTCTTCATAAATAAGTAGCAGGTGTGTTTTTTTTTCTTCTTTTTTTTTTTCTCTTCATTCCCTGAAACACCAGTTCACCAGTTTAGTTCTGATTGATTAAGCTAGACTACAGATGTGTTTCTGAAAAGCAATACTTCATATTCAAGGTGTATCACTTTGTGTTGCTTATGTAAATCCATTACTTACAAAGAAAATGAGTTTTTTTTATTTTTTATTATTTGAATCATTTTAATGCAAATGTTAGTTTAGAAGACCTGCAGGAAACAAACTGGATCAAATTATAAAGATTTTGTTGGATATATTCTTAAAGTAATGGAAATGTAGTATTTTTATGTTTGTTTGTTTTTTTGGATCATATTGATCTGTCCCCTCTGTCTCTTTTAAGCAAAATGTATTCATGACACAGTTCTCTAATTTCAGTTCTATCTATCTATCTGCCATGGTGATCCTTTCACGTGTCTTAATGCATGATTGTAAATGTCCTACCTGCTGATCAGTCCCTTAGAAGACAATGCCATTGTTTCTGTGCTGTTTGTAAATGACTCTAGGCCCATGCTTCGCTGAATAAAAATCAACCAGAGAATCGAGTGCTTACCACATGTCTTGATTGTGGTTCTATTATGTCTTTCATAATATTTGAGAAAAGCACAGGCCTTGTCAGATTCTGATTTTTGCTATTCCTGTTATGGAACTAGTGGCCTTTTCTGTTATTTAAGATTAAAACCACTCACAAAGATTTGTCCATTAGAGGAACAACAAGGGGTCTTGAAACCGAGGACTTTCTTTGTGTGGCAGGAGTGGTGCGTTTGAGCGTGCACTACATGGCCATTGGGGTGGAACTAATTAGATTTTTGTTCAGTGATGAAATCACTGACTGCTCATGTCTTTCTAGCTAAAGAAGAAGAGAAGAGCTCTTGAGCTTTTAGTGGGAATGAAATCATTGTTGTAGCCACAACATTCTTTACTAATTTATTTTGTGGGATTATTTGCGGTGAGGTTGAGCCGTTTGGGGACTCCTTGTGCACCTGAGACACCCTTAGCAGCACCACTGCAAACAATAACATGTCTAGACTGACAAATTGCCTTGGAACAGATGGGCTACAGTTATTAAAATATGACTAAAACCACACCTGTGGTAGGTTTATCTAATGTGCCAGATGTTTATAACAAATGTTCCTAATAGACCTTATATCTTTTACTATCACACTTACTTTACATGGGGAAATTAAACCAACATGTTTGATGTTCCACAGCTCATACACTACATGGCCAGGTTAGTCACATGTCTATGTATACTGCAGCATTACAACTTCCTTTACTGCAGCTAAACCTATGCACAAAGTGCGGTCCATGAAGATAAAATAGGGAAAGGTTGGAGTGAAATCCAGAGTATCCTGCACAGAACCATAACCTGCTCAATATAGCTTTGGGATGAATTTGAACACCACCTGATCCAACATTATGGCCTGATCTCACTACTCATGTTGCTGTTTTCGCAAATTCCACCGGCAAGCCATGCTCCAAAATTTTACAGAAATCAGTCTCAGAAGAGTGGTGGTTATAACAGTGATGGGAGACTCAATTGAGAATGGGATGTAAAACATGCACATGTAAGAATTAGCTCTAATTAGGATAGAGCAGCTACCCAAAGATAAATCAATTAATTGAGTAATTTGTATATATTGTAAATATATACATTCTGATATTTGTTTTCATACATTCATTTCATATAATTGAAAAGTTGATCTCAGAAAATTTGAATATCGTTTAAGACCAATAAAAAAACAAATTCTAACAGAAAGTTGGACTACTGAAAAGTATGAACGTGTACGGCACTCAATACTTGGTCGGTGCTCACTTTGCATGAATTAATGCAGGAATACAACAAAAAGGCCTGGACTGTTGCTCAGTGGGCCAAAGTCCTCTTTTCAGATGAAAGTAAATTTTGCATTTCATTTGGAAATCAAGGTCCCAGTATCTGGAGGGAGAGAGGAGAGCAACTCAATCCAAGCTGCTTTAGGTTCGGTATAAAGTTTGTACAGTCGGTGGTTTGAGGAACCATGTCATCTGCTGGTGTTGGTCCACTGTGTTTAATCAGCTCCAAGGTCAGCGCAGCTGTCCACCAGGATGTTTTAGAGCACTTCATGGCACCAAAGGTACTGAGTATACAGTATATAAGCCATACTGTAAGCCATAATTATTCAATTAAAAGAAATAAACACTTGAAATATCTGTAAGTCTCAATCAGTCTGTGTGAATCTACAGTATGAGTTTCACTTTTTGAAATTAATTACTGAAATAAATCAACTTTTCATGAAATTCTAATTTATTGACAAGCACATGTATATCCAAAAAATTATATTGTTTATATTTAATATATTTACTTCAGTATGGACAATCATATACAGTATGTGTGTATGTACTGTATATATACAGTCAGCCAAAAAAATGTATACAAACTTCAGGAAAAGGAAAACTTATAAGTACAAATACTTTAATACTATACATATTGCTTTGCGTTTTTTATATATATA
>JAQMYL010000017.1:14311301-14321613 GCA_030014365.1 Clarias pachynema | reverse complement strand
AGAAGCAATTCTGTTGTTTGGGAACAGTTTGGATTCGAAGAAGCGGACGTGGAACAAAAACATATTAGGTGCAAGATACTAAATATGTAGGTTTTTAGCCTAGATGTAAACACAGACTGTGTCTGATTCTTGAACATTATTTGGAAGGCGATTCCATAAGTTTGGGGAGCCAATGCAGTGTGGATAAGATAAGAGTGATCTCTAGAGAAATCTTCTAGTTCTACTGAGGACTCTTGCAGCTGCTGCATTCTGGACTAACTGAAACTTGTTTACGCACCCAGTTGAACATCCAGACATTACTGCAATAAACAATATTCCAACCTAGAGGTGATGAAAGCATGAACTAATTTTTCTGCATCGTTTAGTGACCATATAATTCATGAGGTCTGCGTCTCCCAGCCAACATCCTGGAAAATGCTGGTCTAACCACGCACACACGGTAAGAGCAAAGTGGGATGTTGCACCATGGTGTGCTGCTCCAGTCATATTACAAGTTCTATAGCTATTAGATATTGTCTAGTTAAATTTCACCCACCCTGTAGTGTTGCATATTGTTGAAAACTCATACCAACTTGCTGCAGTCCCACATATATATATGCTCTAAGCTTTTTCAGCTTTCGTGGGAGATGGTAAGGCATGGGTGGTTTATGTAACCATGTTTGACGAGTTTTTCTGGTATGAGCATTGTATGACATGAGCTACAAAAATCTCCACTGTGCCCAGAACATCTTGTTTAAAATGAATTTGAAATGCAGTGCAATGCAGTCAAAGGAGCACTTGCGTCAGACCATTAAAAAGAATTTGTACTTCTGCACCACAGAATTAGGCTGACATTCTGCCTCAAGGCCTCTCTATTTATTATTGAACAGAGGAATATTATAGAATGTATAAATCCAGATAATCATTTTTGCAATTAAACACCCTTGCCTGACATAATAGCTTTTTGTGTGAAGCAAAGTTTCTGAATACAGGTCTTCTAAATGCTTATCTGGCTGCTATGAAATTTACAGACAGAGTCCAGGGAATTCTTGCATTTTGTTCCAACTGTTCAGCCCATGAGCCAGAGTTTGCCAATGAATGCTCTTAGTCAGAACCCATTATCAGATGGGCTGCTGCTCTCCTTCCTGAATGTGCTGCTTTATCAGAGCCAGTCAGTGCTGATCTTGGTCCCCTGCTCCCCTTCTTCCTGCTTCCTGCTTTCCATTTTGTCTGGCAGCGCTACCACCAAAACATTCAGAGATTAAATAGAAACAAGGTATAAGCATGAGCTTATTTAATTTTCACGCACGTGTCTTAAGTATTTTTACTTGTAATCTTTTGTATACAATAAGTATTTAATAACTAGGCACATCTTGATTTGTGATTTTTATTCAACACTTTCAGGCAAAAATGCTAATTTTTATATCAAATTTCAAGTGGACCTACAGGTTTTTTGATAGGATTTATAGCAAGGCTGTTCCAAAACCTTCATCTTTATCTAAAGCTGTTACTTTCTTGATTTCAAGCTGTGTTTTGGGTTGTTTTCAAGCTGGAAGGTGAAAATTTTCTTTCTTCATCATCAGCTGTCTAACAGAAACCAGCAGGGTTAGTGGCAGAATAGATGCCAACTAAGTCTTGGTTTTTTTTTTTGTTTTGTTCATTTTTCTAACATGCAGGGAGTGACCAGTGTTTGCCAGGTTTTTCTGCAGGAATTTTAATGGTGCTGTCTCTTGGCAGCCTCCATGACTCGTTTTCTTTTTGTCCTTTTGTAAGTTTTGGAAGGATGTCCTATTCTCTGGTAATGTCAATGTGGTGCCCCATTTTCTGCACTTTTTGTTGTTGTTGGGTCCAAAATATATCCAACATTTTGGAAACGATTTAGTGTTCATTTCCTGATTTAAGTCTTTTGACATGAGAACCCAAACATGTTTGGTATGCGATTGTCATCCATGACGTCAGCAGTCAGATGAAACTAAGGAAGATCTTTTTAGCCTTCCTGCAACTCAGACCAATCTTGCCATTTTCCTCGGGAAAAACTTCCATATAAAGTGTATGGTGAGTGTAGATGTTTTTCTCCAGAAACTACACTGCCCGCCTTTCACTTTGATTACTGCCGTGGCATAATTTCGATAAGCTTGTGCAATGTAAATAATTAATTTATTTGACTCCCAAAGATTGTCAATGGGGTTAAGGTCTGGCCAATACATGTGTGAAAGTATCGTCTTGTGTTCCCTGAATCACACTTTCACAATTCGAGCCGATGAATCCTGGCATCATCATCTTAGAACATGTCCGTGCCATCAAGAAGGAAAAGAAAAACATGGATGAAAACACCTGGTCATTCAGCATATTCAGATTGTCAGCTGACCTAATTTTTTGGGCACATAATGTTGTTGAACCTAGACCTGTCCAACTGAAGTAACCCCAGATCATAACACTGCCCCCCAAAGGCTTATTCAATAGGCACTAGGCATGATGGTCTTATAGGGTCTTATCATGATGTACCCATTATTTTGGAACAGGATAAATCTGGATTTATCAGACCACATGTACACCCCCCCCCCCCCGCCCCCCAAAGCTCCAAACTCCATTCTTTATGCTCCTTAGCAAACTGAAGCTTTTTTCCAGATTATTCTCACTGATGAGTTGTTGTTTTTTTGTTAAATCCCAATCCTTTGCTTTCTCTTTATATTGTGCATACAGTATGTATCAAGATTTTTAAATATCCTGAAGCATGTTTTCAGATTTTATTCTCCAAATGCCTCTAAAGTCTCAAAACGTTTACTTATAATAACTTGTTGCCAACTGTGGAAGAGACGCAGCGGTCTGCAGGAACTGGACAGACAGTCGTTCACGAAGACCACTTGCACATTACAGGAACTTGCCTGGACGTTATTGCCACATCCCCTGTACAGTCCAGACCTCACTTTAAGCCAATTTCCACATGTTTGGGTCATTAAAGGAGTTCCTGGGAGGCCAGCGTTTCAGACATGAATCAGGCAGTCTGATCGTTGCTCCATATTGAGCACTGAGAACTTTCTACCTTTTTATTGGTATCCAAGCACTAGTGAAACACTGGGATAAGTGCATTAGTGTAGCAGAGGATTATCAGAGAGAAATAAAGGTAGTCTTTACTGTCATAACTGTGTTCTATTATTCTGCACAATCAAAAGGCCTGGTTTGACTTTAATGCCCCTCATAGATTGAAGAATATATTTGTATTCTGTCGTTTTGACTAGCCTCATTTTGATTAATAATCTCCTACTAACAGCTTCTGTCAAGAGCAGGCAGTGTTGATATTTATTCTTCAGAAAACAAACTTCCAATGTCCAGCTAAGCAATACCTAATCAAATATGAGCTATAATGTCTCATTTATTTTTATTTCCCCTCTCTCTTGTCGTTGGCTTTTATTCTGGCCCTTTCACAATTAAATTAGCCATGGTTTGATTTAGATAATGAAAAATGTTAGCTTGACTTATAAGTGCCTCTGGGGTGCATGCAAAAATAAATAAATAAATAAATAAAGCAGTCAGCCATATTTGAAATGCAAGCACTGCATAAATGTCATCACATTGCTTACTCATTTATTCCAGTAAGTGCATGTGTACATCCCCACAATTTCAGAACATAAGATAAAATAAATTAGAATATCTTTTGCTTTTCTGATTATCCAGTAGATAAGACGTGCGTAAATGATTGGGCACAGGGAAGTTGTGTCTTGAGGTTGATGGTAAGAATTGTTCAGATTGCACATGAAGCTCCAAAATGATGTTGGCTTGGTCGTCTGGGGCCTCCAGGCCATCTTAAAGCTTATCGGAGTTTCACAGGGTCTGCAAGAGCAAGCAGCATGACATCTAGTGAGAAATATCTCTCTTAAGCCCGCAGGGAAATATAATTTTTTTTTTCACTTTGAGTTTCTCAAAACTTTTCAAATACTGCCGGAAAATTGACGACATCCTTATTGAATCCGTTTTTAACGAAGCGGAGCTGGGCAAAGCTTTTCTCTAATTTAGCCTCTTTTCATCCTGTGCTTTACAGTTATGCGGTATCAATTTTAATGATTCATTGGATTTTAAAACTGAACAGTTTGGTTTTATAGTTTAACCAAGCCAAATATAATTCAATAAGCTGAAATATATATATTTTTTCTCCCTCCTCAGAAGCATGCTTATGAAAAATAGAAAGTCCACTCTCTTCATGCAAGGCCAAGATTTAGTTTCATAATGTGTTTTTCTGAAATGAAACTTGGACCGAAAACAAATCCAAGAGGAATTAATACTGTCTGACTGGCAAAGAGTGATGATGCTTTGTAGTCATCTCATCGTCATGCGGGTTTCCATGTTCTCTGGGTAAAAGATGGATAAAAAAGGGAAAAGTCCACATGCTGGGTGCATGCTATTATTTTCTTTTATCCATCTTTATCCTAGACTTGTGCCTCCACTCATAATTCTTAGATCAGGGTGGATATTGGACCTCAGAGGCTCAGTCTTGCCTGAAGGCTGGAACAAATTGTATCGTTTTCGTTACTTTTCATGAAACAGTCCTAAGCTCTGATATCGACTTGCAGAATGATGAGAGAGAATTTTTGGTCAGTGATGCCATTTTAAGGCCATGACCATTCTAAATGATCACACAAACTTAATTAATCCAGTGATCGTGAATTCTGTGCTCTGTGGCACTTGGAAACTTCACCTCGTTCGGATTTTAACCTTTGCTAGAGTGTATGCTGCTTTTGCTGCATTAGGCCCCAGCTTCATATGTTGTTCATGCAAATGATAGCAGGAATTTTTGTCATTAGTAGTGTGTCTATATAGAAGCAATGATAGTGCTGTGGAAAAAATAAACACACTTTAATTACTATGAGAGCGATTGCACCCAATTGAACAAAGGCTAATGAACACTACTACTACGAGGTGGTATCAAGAAGTTTCGAGACTAGGCTGTATGCACATTCACAAGGAGCTTCATAAGTCAATGTGCCAAAATACATCGGCTGTGTACAAGGAAGTGTAGGAAGACCTACCTGAGCTTTACTGAAAATGTGCAAACCATTTGCTGGAGAACAATCCACAACAGTGCTGCCATTGTCTGTGAGTCTTATGGAACAGTCCAGGCAACCCTCAAGTGTGATTTGAACATGCGCCAGAGCAGTTCTTCGCCAGGCTGCTGACCCAGGTTCAGAAAGAGCGTGTCATCATGCCTTGGCTGACCCATCCTTCATGTCGAGGATCGTTACCGTTATTGACAATTGGGTGTATGGATATGACCCTGAAATTAAGCAACAGTCTTCATAATGGAGGAGCCCATCATCTTCATGACCGAAAAATGTGAGGCAGGTTCGCAGCTCTTTTTCGACATTCACGGCATTGTCCATCAAGAATTCGTCCCCAGGGGCCAGACCATCAAAAGCAAATTCTACTGGCAGGTTTTAAGGAGCCTGAGGGAGGACGTACAGCGACAGTGACTAGGCCCGCAAATCTCGAAACTTCTTGATACCACCTCGTAATACATGGAGCAAAATCATGGAGATCACATTTTCCCCCAACTGTTTAATTCCTACAGTACCAGAAACTACTTATTCCTGATATACAATCACTTTTAAACTGGTTTCCCCTTTCCCTCAAGTAAAATATCAAATTTGCTCAGTCTTGATGCTTTCGCACTCATATACTGTAGGAGAACATCCAAATGCTTCCTCTGCTAGTTCCAGGCCAGCTGATGTCCATTTTCTCCTATTAGCAAGTCACAGGCCCCGTATCAGGACTGGTTTCTCCTTTTGTCCAGCTGCCACTCACAGGAACTGGGCGGCACTAATAGAGTTCTGGCTCACTGGTCCCGCACCATAAGGCTCAACGGGAGGTTCCGGTCACTGGTGGTTGCACATCCGCAATCCACAAAAACTAATTTCACGAAACGCTGCCTCTCCCCCTATTGCAAATGAGAGATATTATCATGGCACTAATTAAAACGTCAAGAGGGCAAATGCTTTGCATCGATTTGCTATTCATTGGACACATCCTCAATTTGACAGGGGGCAAAAAGTCAAAGTCTATTTATTACACTCCTCTGTATATGGGTTATACAGTCAGGTTCACAATTATTAGCACTCTCGGTAAAAGAGTTTGCTACCTTTCTAGCATAGTCTCATTTACTTGCATCCAGCCACAGCTTTCCAACACTAGCTAGAGGACCAGAGCATAAAAATAAATAAATTCAGATTGCCCCTGACTTTGTTGTTTTTACATTGTAGTGGAGCAATCTCATGGATGTCAGACAGGCATTTCTACTAAGTAAATTTTCTCCTTATGCTCTCAAGCCTCAAGCTAAATGAGCTGCCCTATTTCATGTTTCTATAGACTACTTTGAACTTTATTATGTATCTCCAAACTTCAGAAGCTTTCATGATTTTGTTCCACGTTGCAACGTGATTTCAGGAACGCTTTTTTTTTCTTCTCACCACCGGTGTAAAAAGTGGTTGAGTTACCAAAGCCTTCCTGGTAGCTCAGGAATCTTTCTAGCGCAGAAATTGTTAAAGCAAATCTGAGACACTTTTGCAATAATGGATTTGTATCATCATTCTTTAGACTTTCTTGTTTCATGACCTTAAAGCAGCACACGGTTTGCGCGTCTTGGCCGTTTTCAATATCACGCTCCTGTCCTGTCCTATTCAGAGAAAACATGAATAGCAGCTCAGTCTATAATGGTTCAAAGAGTTATCAGATAAAAGTAATTATTTTTTGTTGCTTCCCCGGCATTCTCAGCGCAGTGGTCTTTGTAAAGTCAGAAGAAAGATTTTTTTTTTTTCTATAAAGTTTATTACAGATTTTTCAGTGTATTGAAGTTTCGCATCATCTTGTACAAGTTATCCTGCTCATCTTTTTGACCTTCAGAATTTTATTTATTTCTGTTGATGAGTATCGTGCAACTAGAGACGTTCTTTTAAAAAAAAAAAGAATTTTATGTTTGTTTTTTACCAGAAAATCTCTTCTTGGTCTTGTTTCTCTGGTTGTTCACTAGATTTTGTAGTGTAAAAGTGAATAGAAATATAATGTTAAAGTATTTTTAGTTAGGACCCAATCTCCATGAATGCTGAAACACATACAGGTCGAAAAGTCTCCAAAAAGCAAGTTGTGTTGGTATTTATTTTAATATATCATATCATATATATATCATATCAGTAATATTTCCCATCCTTAAGGTGTCCAAAAAAAGGTATGTTTAAATGTCATCAAGTAAACTTGAGTTTATTTCCCAAGTAAACTTTATCTGGTAAGTATACTAATATCCTTGTACTTGTGGTACATCTTGAGACTAAATCAGTCCCCTTTCCGTTTATAATAGTATACTTTGTAATATACTTTAGTTTTATTACAAACGTTTTATTTTGTACTGCTAATGTAACGTATACTGTAGGTGAACTCGGGTACTAGTAATATACTTCCAGATTAGCAGTTCTCTACATACTGCAAGTATACTTGTAAACTCACATTGTACTTCTTGTTTACTACTTATATTTTATTTTTTATCATTTAAAGTAGAGTGATACCTCAGCATACAAACACCCCGCCTCAATGGAAAGGAAAGCCAAGGGAGTTTAAAAATTTGTACCATGGGTTTCAAGAATGTTAGGACGGCGGCAAGAAGAAAAGGGAGCCACTTTCATTTTAGTTTTTAGCAGCCAGTGCCAAGAAGAATCATAAATTAAAGTTGTTTAATGTGTATCTATTAATTTTTTACTTCATTGACATGTCTGTTCTAAATGTTTTGATTGTTTTTATATGCAAAATTTGATTATATTGTTGAAAATTGGTTAAACTTGGTAATATGTTTGGGTGGCTGGAATGTATTATCTGCATTTACATTACTTCCCATGAGAAAATGTTTCGCAATAGGTTTTTATTTCGATATACATGCCTGAAATATACCTTTAACTATACTCAGGATTAGAACTGAAGTTAACTCGCATGAACATTACCAGTAGACTACAGTTGTATCAACAAATAAAAATCACAAGACGAATACAGGATTTGTAACAAATTTCTTTTTAAATACATTTTTTAAACAAATACTAGACTAACACTAAAAAATATAATCAACACTGCATTTCAAACAAGCACACAGTATGGAACACAGTCATTATTTGGGAAGGTTAAGATTAGAATTTGTGTCATGCAGCCGCTCTAAAATCAGCCCCCGGCCGCCCACAAACAGGTTGTAAGTTACCTCTGTACAATTTCTGCCTTGTTAAATAATTGAGGCAGAGGACCCGTAAATCCAACCAACTGTTCAACTAAATGAAAACACGAATGATCTTTACAGGTGGTTTCAAACATCACTGCTTTGAGGAAATAAACGACACCATGGTTCTCCCCTTACTGATGAGCGTAATCTTCTTACTGCACATACCACACTTTAACATCATCACACACACGTGCTGTAGAAACCAAATATAAATATGCACAGTAAAACCAACATAACATACCTCGCTGATTGCACAAACCCAAGAGGGTAGGAGTCCACTTGGACATATAAAACATAACGTACTGTATACTTAATGGACAATGTAACAACATATTTAAACGTCTCTCACTCATTCAGCAGTGTATAAGCATCATCTAAGCATGTTCTCGTGCAGAAACTCCAATGCCTAAAAGTGTCTGAGTACAACAGAACGCAAAGCAAATCGACATTCATGGAAATAAACAAAAACAAAAAATGTTACGAAACATATAAAGGAATGAAATAATACAGTATATCCGGCAATGATGATACTATTTATGGCCCTCTTCATCCATTAACTAAGATACAAACTCGTGAACAAACCCATCGATCTGTGCATTATTGCATTCGGTCGGGAGGAAGCAGCGTTCAAGCAGCACTACACTGGAGCACTGAAAAAATTGACAAAATCAAATGACTATCATTACATACACATGAGCGTGTGTGTGTGTATGTGTTTGTTTCTCCTCTGTTCCCTTCTTATGTCTAATTATGGGTTCTGTCCTTGTATATCAGGAAGTCTGTAACAATACTTTCACACCTTGGAGGAATTGTCGGTGAAATCAGTCCTATGTTTGGATTAATAATACTGTGTACATAAAAGATCAGTTTCAGTTCCATCCATGTGCTTCTGTGTCTACTTTTTAAACTATTCGTCCCCCCTCCAAACTACTAGAAATTATACTTGAACTTTTCTGTAAGGGAGGAATTCTTTTCAGTACATGCCAAAGTATACTTAAACCGTTAAGCCAAGTGTAGATTTGTTTAGTATATCTCTAAGGACATAAAAAGTAAACTTAAAAGAAGTATCCTAATAGCACAGGAATAAAGCTTTATTTATTTAATTTTTTGCTAAGGACTTGCAGGTGATAATGGCTGATAATTTGTGCATGGAGTTCCCATTTAAGTACCCAAAAGTGTTTTTGAGAGAAGGCAGGGCATTAAGGTGTCGCACATTTCCATGAGCATGGCTGGTTCACAGCAGGTTGGAGGTTTGGGTGATGGAGATGGTTGCTGAGTTGTTCCAGCTGGGTAATGGTCCCTGCCAAGCCGATGGCAGCAGCTGCTATCAACTCTGACATTTCAGCACCTGCTGTCTGTCACTATATAGCCATCTGCCAGACCTGAGAGCAAAGTGTAAGATTTTTTTTTTAACACAACCTTTTCTTCATATGTACCTCCAATTTACACTTCAGCTTCCTGCAAAAGAATTTTCCTAACCTTCCTAACTGCATTGCCCAGTTTTTTTTTTCTCTCTGTGAATCTTGATTCATGAAGCATCCTTCTGCTTTGACTAGAAGCCCTGGCTATACATCCGTCATAGTCTGCCACTGGCTGTTGCTATTAGGACGACTCAGTGGGGTTTTTGGATGGAATTGTATAATATGTAGTGGCCCATGATGGCTGAGTCTGGTGACTCTGAACAAACCTGGGCAGAACGAATGTCTGGACCAATCCTCTGGCTCAGAAACTAATCTACACAGAGGACATGGCTGGACGTAGAAGCACTCTCTCTCTCTACAGGCGCAAACAGGCGTTCTTAACGTTTTTCCTGACTAGGGAACCCATTAACAGGAGAAAAAAAAAAAGGAAGACTTATTTAGCACAGATGATTTTATACTGTAATTTCCACCATTGTAACTAAACAAACGATTTACAGACCCTCTTGCTAGGCTTTCACCGAGCCCACTTTGAGAACTTTTTTGAGTGTTTTTTTGACATAATCATCTTGCTTTTCAATACACGTTTTCCATCCGTCAACATGGATTCATTTTCCCCTCATTAAAAATGTTTTAGGCTGAGCTGCGAGTCATGAATGCACTGTTGTCTTCA
>JAQMYL010000017.1:14284668-14298905 GCA_030014365.1 Clarias pachynema | reverse complement strand
TGCAAAAATAAGTCCGATTAAAATGCGTTAAAAAATTTAACGCGTTATTTTTTGTGTAATTAATTAATCTAAATTAATGCGTTAAAGTCCCGGCCCTAATTTAAACACATTACGAGACTCTGAGAAAAGTCTATAGGAGACTATAGTTTAATTAAAACTTTAAACACTGTTCCAAATCTCTTGCCAATCATTCTATTCATGCACTACATGGGGTAGAATGCACTTGCATGACTTTGTTTATTGGAAATTGTTATAGTACCTCCTTGGAATTGATGAGACTTGTATGATTTGTTTAAAGTGAGAGCATGTAACTTCCCAGCTGATTCTGACCGCCCTAGCAGACAACAAGGGATCCTGCTAGCATCGTATACCCTGTGCTTCGCTTTCCTGTGAAGAGTCAATCAAATCTGCAACTTTTTCCTCCCTCCGTCAACCTTTTCCATCTTTCTGTCTCGACAGTTGACTCAAGTGAGAGTGATGGCAGCGACTCTGAGCTCAGCGATGCCAGCAGCGAAAGAAAGACCTTCATCCAAGAGAGCATCAAAAGACGACAGTCGGGTAACGCTATAAGCGTGCTCCCAACACCCTTTGTGTTTTATTTTATATGCATAATGTCGAACTACATGCGAACACATTTCCTCCTTTATCCTGAACAGGGCTGTCCGAGTCGAGCGGTAGTGTGGGCGTCACTCCCCTGCAGTCTATCCTGAGCAGCCCGTCCCGAGCCAGCTTCCTGTCAGAGAGCCACTCCAGCCTAGGCAGCGAGCGCAGTAGCCTGGCCCCCGCCCCAGGGGATGAAGAAACAGAGCAAGGCTGCACATCATTGTGTGAGTAATCTCACACAGGCACACACAAAAACACACATAAATGCTTAACCCAGTTTATCTCTCTTCCACATAGCCTGAAGATCTTCTTCTGTAAATTAGTGCTGTGGTGGACAGGGCAGGGTTCTTCCTCTAAATTACTACCTAAGCTCCCGAAACTTTTTTTAAATCACCTCGTGGGCTTTTCTTCTTACTCCAATGCATCCATCACTATGGAATAGGGTTAATCTAGACTCATACAGTATGACCACTTGACTTTTTTCCATTGCTCCAAAGTCAAATCTTAATGCTCCTTAGTAAACTGAAGCATTTTTTTCCTAATTTCTATCACAAGTGGTGTTTCCTATGGCCACCACACTGTTTAGTCCCAATCATGTGAGTTCTTAACACAGTTTGTGTATGGAAATGCTTTTACCTGCATTATTAATAGCTCTGTTTTTTTTTTACTGTTGTGTATTTTTACAGTGTTTAAGTGATCTCCATTCATTTTTCTGAAAAAGGCTAGGTTAGCTACATTTCATCATTCACTCTTAAGAAACCAAATTACCCATTAAATTGGCTTGAAAAGTTCCAGAACATTTCTGTTAGTGATTCTGAGCGATAATTATCTATCCTGAATATTTATCCTGCTTCGGCATGCAGTCATTATTAACAGCAGCCTCACAAATGCCTAAATTCACCCAGCAAGCTTAAACACTTGAGCTTCACAAAATCAGAACTTACTCTTTCAGTGACATCTTCGTTTCATACATTGGAGGATCCGAAACCAGTCGCAGAAAAATTTCTGTCTGTGTATATGTATGTCTGTCCAGCCAGATTTTGTCAAAACTGGATGGACAGAATTTAATGAAACTTTACAGTGCTTGGGTATTTACCAGCCATAAATGAAATAAAAATTTTGAGTAACAGTGATGTTATGTTCCAGATTATGTTGCAGCATCTAGCCCTTTTTTCCTCTCAAATTTAGTGTTTTTCCCTTAAGGTGGCTATAGCTATATGCGCTATATAGAGCCAATCGACACGAGAGTAGACGTGTATAGTCAGAGTGTTCAGAAGACCCAAACGTCAAAATCCTCAAGAAACAGAAACGAAGGTGCAGCACAGCAAGGCTCCAAAAAAAGGGCAAGTAGACTATGAAAACGGAACCTTCAAAGATGAATAGACAGATCAATACATGTATATTCTTCTTGCAGGAAGTTACAAACCAGTTTGTTCAGAAACCGTGACGCTAATAACAATAACAAGCAATAATATAAAGCTTCTCTATGAGATAAAACATGGGTCATTAGAGCAAACATATCCATAGCAGTCTAAGGTTAGGGCATGTAAAATATGCACAACTGAGAGCTGAGTGTTATGTGCTGAAATGTACCCCATGGCACGGATTGCAACCCCCTCCCCCCCCTTAAAGGCTATAAAAATATCTATTAAAATATAATTATAAAACGGCGTGAACAGAATTTAATGTAACTTTTGCAGTACTTTGATATTTGCCTGAAGTTTAACCTGCACCATAAATTAAAATGTTAAGTAAAAGCAATGTTGAGTGCCAGACTTAATAATCTACTTTAAAATAAGCTACTGATGAGCTACTGCACAACGTAAACAAACACCTGCACTAACATATTAATCAGAAAACCTAAACTGAATCTTTTTTTTCTGGGATTAATTAGACATTGTCACAGCTGAAATAACAGTGCGGAAGTGGTATAAGTGAGTTTTAATGCATTGGAGTCGTTTTAAGACAAAACTATCTTTAAAAATCTTTCTATTTTACTTTTCCGATTCCTCATCTGTGATTCTCTTTGATTGATACAGTACACTCAGGGGAGTGTATTTGGCTGCCCATGAAAGAAGTACAACTTGGTGTAAACAAGGAGTAAGATTCATAACCGTATTAATTTTATTTCTTTGTATTAATAAATTAGGCAGAGTTCTGCCGTACAGAAAGACAGGCAGACGTGTACGTGGACTTTATACTGAAATATTATCGTCACTTGATGCGAAATCATCGATGGATTATTTTTTGCTTTAACCTTTAAACTATTTATAAAAACCTTTTCCACAAGTACGTGTATTTACGCTAGTTATTATGTGGCTACTTAAAAAAACACTCAGGCTGATTTTACTTTTTGAAAGTAACTTGTATAACATACTGTTTTTTTTAGCCTCTTGTTTTTGTCTTTCTGGTGCATCTCATCAGCAAGAAATCTTTTTTTATTAGGAATTTCTTTGATGATTAAAATCCTGCTTTCAACAAATACATTGAGTACAAAAATATTACATTAAAAAACACACATTGTTGAAAATGTTTCCTCATGTGCAGTATTTGAAATGAATCAAATAAGTTTAAAATGTGCTTCAAAACAGAACAATCTATCTTTTTGTCACGTTGTAAATGTCTCGCGTCTGCAGGGAGCCGCACTGGAGAAGTGCATCTGATGTAAGATAAAGTTAATGGTCTGTATCATCTTTGTGAAACTCTTATCCTTTGTACAGCAAACGTTTCGCGGAGAATCGAACGAATCGCTGTAGCCTTGATTTCGGTAGTTCTGTTGTAGTCATGGATCACCCATCTATTGTCCCAGGCTTTCGTATGTGTGCGCTTGTATGACGGTCATTGTTCATACATGCAAGCTATTCCTCTTGTATGTACAGTAAAAGAAGCACATTTTGCCTTTATTCTGCTTTCCCAATAAGCACTCTCTTTGTCTCCTATTGCTATTGAAAGGACGTTGCCAACCCACTCACTCACACGTGCCCAATTAGCTTTCATTTGCAGAGTAATGTGTGCCGGGCCTGTATCTCTGTCCAATTTGTACTGCTCACTTCTACAGCACCCGGTGTACTCTCTTCTCACACGTTTCCTCAAAACATCCGAACGCACCTTGTTTAACACCATGTCAGACAGATTTACCACGGAAATGTTTAATTGCAGACAGTTTAGTATTTTATTTATTACACTTCAAGTTGAAGGTGGGATGGGGTCCATTGCTTATTTCTCTCCATTTATCACCATTAAGACAGCGCTAATTATTTAGAATGAGCTGCAAGGAAGCTAAGCTTTCACTTCTACAGGACTGTATACTGCATCATTGCCTTCTGACCAGTCAGGTATTAATTAAAAAAATTTTCATCCGTTTTTAGCTACTTGGATATATTATACAGTATTATGTTGGAAGTTTGGAAACATCTGCAAAACAGCATAGTTTCTGTCATGGTTTTGCTATAATGACATTCTGTCATTAGTATTAATAGTAAAACAAAATGCTGTCTGTTGTAAAAACTTCCTCATGGTGAAAACCTAATGTCCTACAGCTTTACCTCTGACTATTCTAAACCTCTGGTTTGCTTTGGAGCCAAACTATTGTGCCGCATATACCCTGGAACATCTAAACATCAACTAAGAAGCAAGCAACCTTCTCATGACCTCATAGGTTAAGTTAGAAGTAAGCTTCATGTTTCTGAAGGTAAACTGTTTCCTTGGTGAGTGTGTAAAAGGACTTATTAAAATGGCAAAGGCTTGGATTTGGAGTAGATGCTTGTAGAGCAAATTTTAGACCCGTCTCATCAGCTTTTAGTGTGCGTATTAAATATGCTGCAGTTTTAGTGCAAAGTAACCAATTAAGACCGGCAAACTTTTAACTTTTTTCCACTTCATTTATATTTGCTTGCTTTACGGCTCTGCCAAGCAAGCTATTCAGTTTTATGTTCTTTTAATATCCTTTTCAATTTTTTTCCCCGGTTTAGATTTTGTGTTGCCTTTCATTACATTGGCAGTGACGCAGACTGGATGGAGAAGAAAAAAAAAAAAAGGAAAAAAACAACATAAAAGCGCTCACATTTTAAAGGGATAGAGAGAGAGTCCTCCTTCAACTTGGCTGATGGCCAGAAGCGAAATCACCAGCGTGGGTCCGCCTGACTCCTGCACTCCTCCGCCATCTCCTCGTTCTCAAAAGCTGGAGGCCATTCTTCACATGCGCACACCTCCCTCCCTCTCCCTTCATTTATTTAATCTACCTTGACATTTTCCGAGTTTGCGTCTTTTCATATCGCCGGCTTACATAACAGCGGTTCATCATTCTCTGCCATATCTACGTTGCCGCGTGCGTTGGCAGCAGCCGCTTGGCGTGATGAATGATTTGTGGAATTCGAGCTGAATGAGACACATTCCGCTCTTCATGGTCAAACTGCGCAGGGCTTTTGTCTAAATTGGATGGCTAGTTATTGAAAGAAGCACGCTCCTGAGATTTCATGTCGGTTGTTTGCGTGCTGAAGTAGCATTTGTCTGTTTTCCATTCTGAAAAGATTTCTGAGCGAGATCTGCAGAGTTGTCAATGTTCACAGTGCAAGTTCTTCAGTTATTTCTGTTCATCAGATTAAGTCGTGAACCCTGTAGATACCATGCCTGAAACTTTCATCAAAGTATCAACTTTGAAATATGTATATTAATGTAAAAACTTAAATCTTCTAGGGAATTCAAAAATAACCGTCCAGATGGCATGTTTTTTTATTAATGTTTTCATGTGGATATCGGAGAATTTGAGTGGCGTTTCAGACCTGCAAATTCATCCTAGTCCCATCCACCTCGAAACCGTCTGGGAATTGAAATCGGAATTCCCCAAACCCTCAGAGCAAATATGGTCTCGCTACAGACATGGCCAGTCGGCAGCACTTCCATTTAAAGCCCAGTTAATCCAATGCTTGTCTGGGAGCTGCTCTTGAGTTTTATGTGTCACTGCCACTATCAGTCCCAAGTGGAACAAGGCAGAGCTTTCTGAACCAGAGTCAATTTGATTCTTCCGTCCCGCCATTAATTATTCTTTTTTTTTTCATTCAGGAACTCGCTCATATCAGAGCAATAGCGTTAAAAGGCCTGGATGTCAAAAAATGCCATTGTTGTCACTTACAGTATATGCTGCTTTTGTGCTTATACTGTATACAGGCCATAGCATTGTTGTGTTTTAAAAATGATTATTTTCCATAACAGCAGCTCTGATAGTAGAGCCCATTTATGTGTTCATACTGATCAGTGGAAGAAAATCTTTATATAAAACAACTGGTTTTCATTGCTGTACTAAACACTTTGTTTATTAAAAATACATGTCCTGTCGATAAATTTTATTTATGATTGGTAAAACATACACTACCAGTCAAAAGTTTAGACACAAGTTTGTATTTATTTTCTACACTCTAAACCAGGGGTAGGCAAAAAAAAAAAAACTAACTTCCCTGTAGCCTTAATAATCCTGGAGACCATGATTAGCTTGTTCAGGTGTGTTTGATTAGGAGATTAGGGTTGGAGCTGAACTCTGCAGGATTGCGTCTCCCTAGGACCGAACTTGCCCACCCCTGCTCTAGAACAACACTAGGTTCTTATTATTGTGATTTTTTTTTTCACTGTTAAATAACACAGAGTATATTACACCAGGTGACTAACAGCAGCAGCAGTACCATGTTATTTTAAGACATGAAGGTCTCGAATAGTTCTTGCAAGTACAGTATTGTCAAGTGCAAAACCCATCAAGCACCATGATGAAACCTTTCCAGATGCAAGACCAAAACCTACCTCAGCTGCAGAGGAGAAGTTCATTTAGAGTTACCAGCCTCAGAAATGACCAATTAACAAACAGCACCTCAGATTAGAGCCGCAGACACATCTCAGTATCAGGAGATTATTGAATATTTTGGACAGCTTCTGCATTATTTTAAAATGTGGAAAGAAATAATCAGGAACGACCATGGAATCAAAAGTTCTGTCCAAACTTAGGCCTGGAACGTGTACCTTTTTGCTTGCATCTACATCATCTTTTTAAACTACTTAAACTTGCACTGTGATAATTGGTATTAAGAATTGCTCATACAGGGCACAACTCCTACTCGTGCACTCCATATAAAACCACAAACACAATTCTTACAGAAACAAAAATATTATTTTTTTTACACATTTAGCCTGTTTAGCAACTAAAATGAATATTATTTAATATCAATGAAACAAATCTCATAAAAAATGTTTATTTTACTCCTAAAGTCTTAAATTTGTTTAAATGTCAAACTTTGATTTGAAGTTGGTATTCGGCGCAGTACAAATTTTGCTGCCTGTATACAGTTTCTCTGTGCTCATTAAGTCCAAAGATTGCAAATATATCTTGCCTGTCTTGTGCTATAATGACCTACCATTTGCACTTGAACTTGAATACAAACAAAACCCAGAGAAAATACAGCTGCGAGCATTGACGAGCAGCTAAACCCCTGCATTTTCCAAAAGGAGCTGTCGCGTGGTAGGGGATCGGATGGGAGTATCTTAACAGCCGTAATTAACACCGCTCCGGTCTCCTCTGATTAGGTACACACAGGGGCAACACGGGTGTAGCGAGGGGAGATGGCTGCGGAAGATCCGGCATCTGCTTTTCCTCTTCTCCGGGAGAGAGAGGAAGTGAAGCTCTAACGATGCGTAAACATGGCAGCCATGATGAGTCGCTAAACAGGCTAAATGCGTACCCTCATTAGGATCGAACAGATAAGCGATGCCAAGCGGCAGCACCGCGAGAGCCTCATTTCACCTTTGGATAGAGCAAAGTTAAGGAAGACAAATGTTGGGGCGGAAAAGTAAGGACATGTCAAGTGACTAAAGATATAACAAAAAACAAGGAGATCTGCTTTTTTATTTTCGCAGTTTTTCAGTTTAATTTAATTCAATATATATTTTTTTATAGAACAGTAGATTTATATTTATAAAGCTTTCCATTTCATTTCATACCCTGGAGTTGAGATTTTTTTATGTACAGTAGTAGTAAAAATCCCCAGTTATGACCTGGGGTGATGTAGCTCAGAGTGAGGAACCGTTCAAGCCAGAATTCAGATGGACGATTTCTACATCTGTGGTTTGTTCAGTCCGTTCCAAGGACAGTGTCAAAGTTAATCTAACTAAAAAATGATAAAAAGAAAATATACCCCGCTCGCCATTCTCTTTTACTGACAGAACAGGATGTACTCAACTTTCGCATTTCATTCCATTTCATTATTCTTGGATGCTGTAATTGCAAGTGTGACTTTGAGTCTCTGGTTCTGAGCGAATAAATCTTTCACATAAAACCTCACACACAAAAAACATCTCACTGCAACACCACACCACGTAATATAATGCGAAGGCGCGTCATAAAAGTGTTTGCAGACTGACTGGAGTGATCCTTGATGAACAGGGTGGGTACGAGGGATTGACCCCTGGTCCTGGCACATTTTCTCTAGCACTCTACCTGATGATTAGGCCTTTGAATAGTTCTCTGTGATGAATTTATCATGTCGGTGCTTCCATGGATGGATTCGGTGGATTTATTCCAGTGGGAAGCTTGCAAATACCAATACTGCATGAACTATAACTGCAAATCCTTCAAGGCAGAGTTTGAACATTATCATTTTCAGCGTGTCGCTGAAACTAAAATTATAACCTACAGCACGGCTTAACGGTTAAGTAACTCGAGCGTATCCTGAGCATGCCGGTATGCACCTTCAAGAGAAGCCTGCTTACTTGCTGTAGTTTAAATACTGTTTAAAAAAATATTAGGTGGTTTTGGTTTCGAGCCAAACGTCGATCGAGGTTACTTTCAGGAAATTCTGTTAATTTTCGATGAGGCAGAATGGAAATTGCTTGGACTAGGGGCTTAAATCACCCTGGCTGAGGATTCATTTTTCACGTTCCACAGCGAGTCCTATAAATCTTTTAGTCCCAACATATTTGAATGAGCTGCATGTTGGGATGCCCATAAATCTTACAGCTACAGTAGGATTCTTATTCCCGAGAACAGAATTATTTCCACGCCAAAGACCCATTTCTAAAGTTAATAAATCTTTACTTGGAATGAAATGATTAATTAGCACAAACTAAACAGATGTGGAATTCTCAAAGAGCCCTGTGGCATGTTCATATCCTTCTATCCATCATTCCCTCACATTGCCGGTCCACGCTTGGTCAGTTCCATATTCATGCAGGCTCTCGAGCACAAAGTGCTGTCTGTGTTCTGCTCCGATGACTGAGCTGTGTGTTCGGTCTGAGCGCGTGAATGGAGTCTGACTGACTGATGTGGTCATCATTTGCACCGCAGCCTGAAGCATTTTGACAGTAAATCAATCACTGGAGTGATATTGGACCTTAGTATTTGTTGTGTGTGAGTGTGAGTGAGTCCTGCTGGCTGTTTTCTGGCACACAGGTTATGTTGCAAAATAAGTTACGGTACCTTCTAGTAAAGTTTATCTACTTTGCGCCATCTTGGGCAGGCCATCCTATCTGCTTAAGACTCATGATACGTATTTGGTTAAAACTTGATTATTCAATTAAATGTGCATTTGCGTATCTCATTCCCCGGAGGCAGCCTTGATCTAGAGTAGGTTGTTGGCACCAAAGATGATTTGTTTGAGTGTTTTTGTTTGTGCATCTTCCTGCATACTCTGTCCTTGTAAAAATTGGCATTCAGGTTTTTCTTAGGAATCTTTTAGCGACACAGTGGCTCTTCAGTGCTAGATTTTGTCCAAATGCACAAGAACACCATAATTAATCCCATATTTCATCAGTCTAGCTCACTAAGCTACTCTCAGTGTATTGTTTAGCTTTAAGGTTTTTGTTTTTTGGCTGTTCCTCTGGTGAAACCCTAAAACCCCCATTTCCTAAAGAAACCGCTGAAGCTCTAGGTTGCATTTATCGAATGCCCGAACACATCCTGCTTCCCATTAACGCACCCGGAATAATCCGTTTCAACGCTCAAGTCTCACTGTGTCTTCAAATGCCAGAATGCGATCGATAGATAAACAAAATTCAAATCGATACCTGTGTCTGGTTTTCAGTGATCTCAGGCAAGACAACACTTTACAGCTGAGCAATTAGTGCCTGAATGATTAGCGAGGAGCCACGCTCGGCTTCCGCTCCTCGAGTATAAGCTCTAAATATTGATTTTGTTTAGTTTCTGTTCTACCATACTTCAGTTTAGTATTCCTAGTTGAACTGATAAGTAAGTGCACACAGTTATTAGAAATAAGAATCCTGTTTTTGGCCAAGTACATCAAATCGAGACAAGGCTCACCCTGAGCTAGCAGATTTCGCTTGCCGATATTCGGCTCGGCCCATTCCACTGTTGCATCTTTAAGCATTCACCGTCACTCCACAACGTTGAAGTCATTAGTTTTTGACAGCGATAACATCACCCTGGCCTGCCTACTGCGCGAGCATGTATTTGATCAGAGCTTCTCTGATCAGGAAATCTGATCCATGTTTGATACTGTCGCTCTTTTAAGGAAGGGGGGGCTCTGGTTGCTTGGAGACTCATAATGGAGGTTTTGCTACAGGCTCAGCATGTTACCTGCCCCCCTCTCATGAGCGTGACATTATGATACAAAACAGCAGAATTAATCAGGTCAGCCTGGAGAACTCGGATCCGTTTACACTCGCCGACGACCCACCGAGGAAGAGCAGACCCCCTGCTTAATACACTGTTGAGCTTCGGTATTGTCGCAGTCATGCACCAGACTATCCATTTCTGCTGATTTGAATGTGTGCCTTTTATTCTTTTGACACAATCCTGTCTTAGTATTTTATAAGACAACACACATCATTACATATTTTGTTTATGCTTTTTTAAATTTTTATCAGACAAACACCAGAATTATTACTACTATTAATACTACTATACTACTATTATTATTATTATTGTTGTTGTTATTGAAGTAGACTTGCGTAACGTCACCCAAGAGCCTTGTATTGGCAAAATAAAATGCAAATGATGAACAATAATTGTTTTCCCTAATTTCCCTTTAATTAGTGTTTTTTGAAAATCAGCCCGATACAGCAATACCCTTCATGTTCACTCACACCTGCTATTCTTCCCCAGTTTTTGATGAATCATCTCCTAATGATTAATTATGTCCTGGAGGGCGTTTTGGCAAATCTGAAATCAGCATCAGACACATTCTCGGCGGTAGCTGCAGCAAGTGTTTGTGTGTGAGCGAGCGAGTGTGAGAGAAAAGAAAACCGAAAATTGACAATCACCAGTAGGCAAAATCTGTTCTTATCCCCTATGGTGACTTGCTCAGATGAGTCATGTTGGCCTGTAACCTCCCAGAGGGGACAAACGCAGGTCTTGAATCATTGGAGAGCACTATTAAGGAAGTAAATTAAGGCTGCCTTTAAGTAAGGGACTTGCTTGGTCTAAGGAAATATCCAATAGTGACCTGTAGCGGTTTTAAGCAAAAATGTGGCTTTTTGCGTAGATTTTAACTCACTAATTTATTCGTCTGACCTATGTGATGCTTAATTAATCCGATTAATTAATCTCCTGTTGAGAGTCTAAACAAACAACGCTGTTTTGTAGTGCTTTTAATTATATAGTTGAATGCACTATCGAGAACACCGGCTACAGCCTCTCATTAATCAACTGTGTTTTAAGAAAATAGATGGATAAATCCATTCGCTGTGCTTGAATCTTAAGAGCTGTGAAGAAAGTCCATTGAGAACGAGGCTATCGTTCAGCTTTACTTACATTTTGTGCTTTTTCCAGTTCATTAGTAACCTTTAACAAAGCATGCACACTGGCAGTGGTGAGACGTGAGACGTGAGAAAGCAGCTGGAAGTCATTCGTTTTCAGAGGCATTTTGGCAGTCTACAGCGAGAGTAGATGGAGTGATTGTTGGTAACAAAATAGACAGCGTGAACGAGGTGAGCATACAGTAAATGTGTGCAAATTACATGCAAAGCGACGTGGTAAATAATAGAAAGAATGAGACATGGTGGTCAGGTCATTTGCAACCCCTCATCACCACCACCACCACCATGTTGTTGTTGGAATCCAGATATTCATTCCTGTTGTAATGGTCACCTTCTGGATAATTCTATTTGGTCATACTTGCTGTGATGCGCCGAGTCTTGCCAGTTTATTGATCGTTTCCTCGAATTGCCCTCACACTCCTTCAGTAGTTTCCTGTGACACTTTAACTGTCCTGCAGTCTATACAGCGCTCTAGTTGACAGAGAAGTTCAGAGAGCAGCTCATCAATGTGTTAAACCTGGCTTACAGTATGTGTGCGTGAGCAGATGCCCCCAGTCACTAATTATTGAACAGCTTTTTTCCCAGTGACCATCTACAGGTACTCACCACCTTGGGGTCCAATAATCAATCGATGGTCACTATGATTAACCTATAGCCAGTTACTGGTCACAGTTATTTCCTATGACTAATCACCGGTCACCATTTTTCTCACCAACCAAACACCGATCACCATTGTTTCCAGTGACCAATCACTGATCGTTGTTCCCAACGAATCTGTAATCCAGACCAGCTTACTTGTTTCTAGAGAAACCTGAATGTGGGTCAGGAACCGGACATGGAATAATATTACCAACCTCAGATATGCAGATGATGCCTCTCAAATGGGAGAAAGAGAGAAGGAACTAAAGAGCCTCCTAATGAGGGTGAAAGAGGAGAGTGTAAAAGCTAGATTGTAAAAAAAAAAAAAAAAAAAAAACTAAGATAATGCCATCTGAATCCGTCACTTTCTGGCTAATAGAAGCAAAAGAAATGGAAGAAGTGACAGAATCATTGCAGACGGTGACTACGGCCATAAAATTAAAAGCCGCCTTCTCCTTAGGAGGAAATCTATGGTAAACCTAGACAGCATATTAAAAAGTAGAGACATCACTCCGCCAATAAAGGTCCGCATAGTCAACGCCACGGTCTTTCCAGGAGTGATGTATGGCTGTGGGAGTTGGACCCGACGAAAGAGTGCAGAAGAATTGGAGCTTTCAAATTGTGTTGCTTGAGATACCTCTTGAGAGTCCCTCATACTGCAAGGAGATCAAACCTGTCAGTCCTAAAGGAAATCAACCCTGACTGTTCATTGGAAAGACAGATGCTGAAGCTGAAGCTCAAATACTTAAGCCACCTAATGCGAAGAGAGACCTCACTGGGAAAGATCCTCATGCTGGGTAAGACTGAAGGCAAAAGGAGAAGGATGTTAGATGGCATCATCGATACATTGAACATGAATTTTAGTCCTCCGGTAGACAGCGGGGTCACAGAGAGTCAGACATGACATAGTGAAAGAACAATAAATTAGTTTAGACTATACGACTGATCACCATTTTTCCCAGCAATCAGAAATCGTTTTTTTTTGTTTGTTTCCTTGTACCAATCACTCATCACAAACCACCAATTACCAAGGGTGATTCAATCGACCAGCCGACAATCAAATCGATTGATAATCACTTTATGATCACTTTATCTTTGTCAAAGCTTTTGCAATATGCAAAGCTTCGTCACAAAACCAAGTGGGGGAATGTCTGCCGAAAGCTTCAACACAACTAACCTTATTCGCCAGTTAAGAACAACCCTGTGTGAATAATTTGAGAATGAAGACTAAGTTGACTTTTACTCAAGCACCTTTAGCAGAAGCACTCAAAAAGCTTGATCCTTACTCAGCGGGTAGTAAAAGGGTTAAAACATTTGTTACAATAATAATAGAGATAAGAGTTTCGTTTTGTTATTCACTGACGCAGCCGTGTTCCACGTGCTGCATGTCATAAACGAGTGAGTATAGCAGGACCAGTCGCATTTTAGATCAACATGTGTGAGAGCCTCTTGGTGCTAGTTAAGGAATTTATTATTTATTTATTTATTTAGCTTTTTAGTCAAACATGGGCCATTCTGTTGGTTTCAGTTTTTCTATAATCTATGTGAAATTCTAAAAGAATAAAATATGTTGCCTTCCAATAAATAAGTTTTAAATTGGATACTTTCTCTGAACTTAAGTATATTTGTGGACTGCTGTTTAAAATAGTTATTTTTTACAGCTACATATGAAATAAACAAACAGCACTACACAATAAATACAAAAATGGCAGATACCAATAAACCCACACACCTGTGATCGGTATAGGATGATTCTGATTTCTGAGATTGGGTATCAGGGACAGATGATTGGCCCCAAAAACCCTGAGCACCCCTACCAATTACAGTTGCTTTTCATGACAAATCACTGATGACCATTTTTCCCCACAAAAAACAAAACAAAAAAATTACTGATTACCATCATTTCCAGTGATTACTCACAGATTAAAATGATTTTTAACAACAAATGACTGATTATCATTCATTTTAACAACTAATCATCATTGTTTTCAGCAACTATGCATTGTTTCTTGTCACTGATTACATCTTTAATTATCTTATTATTATGATTATTTTTAATAGAATTTCTAAAAAGAATTTAAAAAAGGTCTATTTGGAGTACCATGAGCACAGCCTCTTTTTGTCATTAAAAAAATCATGATCACTTATTGTGTGTACAGTATATACAATATATATATATACTCAGCAAAAAAAGAAACGCCCCTTTTTCAGGACTGTGTATTTCAACAATAATGTTGTAAAAA
>JAQMYL010000017.1:14269841-14283212 GCA_030014365.1 Clarias pachynema | reverse complement strand
ATATATGTATGTGTGTGTGTGTATAGTGTGTGGACGTGTACGTGTGTCTCTAAATATATCTATATATACACACACACATCTATTTTTGTGTTCAAGTATATTCAAAATGAGTGAGTGCACAGTGCCATGAATTGTGAGCACACAAAGGTTTTTGCGAGTACAAAGCATCGAAGCACGCATAAAAAGAGAGCCCTTCAGTTTCGTGAGCACTGAAGCACGTTGCTATTTATTTCATTTTATTTCACTCATCCCATGCACAGCTTAAAAATGAAATATATCGACATCTTGACCCTAACGTTCAGACAGCTTTTCTTCACTATTTAGCCGCAATAATGCGAACCACATCCCTCAGCTCTCTATTAGCTCCAGTCTGGGGTACTCGTGCAACAACAAGCATTGAGATGAAGATAACAGCAATGTTTTGTTGTTATTAGAAGATGTCTACTTTCCATAATCTACCTCTGCTCTCTCAGCTTGTGGTCTTTGTCCACTTTACCCCCTCCTGAAGGTCAGTTCAGATGAGGGGTCCACTCTAATTGCATCCTTGTCTCTAAGGTAACAACGCACTTGTGTCTCCTTGCATCAGCTCTGATCAGAGTCAATAGGGGTGTTTAGGCCACTGGTCTTTTATTGAACCGCAATCTTGGAGGCATTAACTCGGTCATCAGAAATCACTGAGCCAGGCGTACTATTTGCTTTGGATACTAGTGCATGGTGAAAGGCACAGGTGAAAGCAGATGTTCATCTGCAGTTTCATCTTTTATGAAAGAAAATCAACTTAAGATCTTTCATAATATTATTATTTTTCATTTTGTTCCATTTCATACCGTGCGGTGGTCAAAAGCATTGAGGCAGAAGGGAAATTGTGTTTTAATTATGTTCTCAATTCTGTAATGAAATTTAAATTAAGAATAATTTATTTTATGCAATGAAATTGCTATAAAATAATCAGTATTTAGTATAAAGACCTTTTTTTTCTTCTTTTTTTTTAAACCTGCTGGATCTGGCTGGACATGGAGCCAAAAAGACACGTGCTGTATTCTGGTCTCACGCAATTTCTGCTTATTTTGCTTCCTGAAGGTTTCTTGACTGGTACTGGAGATGACCCAGGCCATGACTCCAGAAGCTGAACACTTTGTCACATAGCCAGGTTTTCACTAGTTTTTTTTTTTTTAGTTAATTAGCAGCCAGATAGGATGGAACTAATTAATGAAATCGTATGTTTTGTGCACAGGGAGAACCATAATGCATGGTGAAAGCTGTCTTAATACTTTTGGCCACCACGTTATATTCATTCCAAATTTATCCTAATAATAGATCTTGCCATTGGTTAGAAAGATTTCATGCAATCTTAATGAGGGTGTAGGAGCTTTATGACGTCCTCAGGGATAATATTATTAAACAGCACTCCAACAGTCACACAGAAAGAGTTGCAGGATGACCTGAAAGCAGTAGAGACTCACATCTAAAAGCGCTTGGCCTACTCCGATCTAGAATGAAAACTTATTAAAATTTTGCTAACAATATATTTATTCATGCTTAAAGAAAGAAGAGGGTTTCTTTGTACTAAAGGGTTGATGTATCCTGGAAGAGAAGAGATTACTGCTTTGAGATTGTCATCATATGAAATTTATTTTATGTCAAACAAATATTCAATAAATGATAAAAGTTACAGCACTGGCATGTTAGGATCTTATCTTTCTTAAACCATGCACGCTTCATTAAACTGGAAACAAACAAGACGGATCTTTCATTAAACCTGTTAAAGCAAGCATAACACGAACCTAAACCTTCCTCTGTCTGTTGGATATTTGGGAATTTTTAGGCTTTTCAGCTTCCTCAGTGGAATCAAAGCATTCTGAAAGCATTATGTGCTGATGTTACACAGCTTTTCCGCTCTGAACATCACTGACCCAAGAGGCAGCCGTTGTGTTTTCAGGGGTTTAAGAAATTTCAGCCTCTCCGGCACCCTATGAATTCTGTTTTACACGGTCATCGAGTGGATGTAAGGGCTGCTCATAAAAACGCGCAGAAGCCTTCAAAGTTTATCGTCCTTATTCAGAGAGCAAATTGAAATTTTATCGGAAAGCCTCTTCAATTAAGCTGCATTTCGACTCTGTGCACTGTACAATTCCCAAGGTTCTCAGAGCGGCAGTGTGAAATAATAGGGAGATGCTGCCCATTGTAATGTACGAACACTTTTCATATGCACTCTGGAGGGAAGAAAACAGCTCTTAGACTGCTATGAAAGCCAATCAGGTGATGAATTGATGAAATCAGAATCCTTTGAAAAAGCCAAGCTGCGTTTTTTTTTTTTTTTTCCCCCCTCTCTCTCCTTTTATTCAGTTGGAGAGAGACAGAGGGATTGTCGGGAGGGAGGTGGAGGTCAGGTGTGGGCAGGAAGGCTTTATGTGCGATCGGCACATGTTAAAAGGCAGTGATGGACAAGGTCTGTGCAGGTATTTGTGCTCGCCTTTATTCTTCAATAGAAAAATCACTTGCACACTTGTTACCGTGCAGAAGTTCATTCCACCGCATCTGTTTGCCTCGCTACCTTCGAGGTCAATAACAGTCATTTCACTCGTCTACTCTGGTGAGAGTTTTGAAGTTTGTAGCCGGTTGCTCCTGACTTTAAAGTAAGATATATTTAACTGGTCTTGCTCCATGCAATGGTTTTTAACACGTGAACCCTTAACAGCGAAATAAGGGGCTTGTGAGTGGCAGAAACATCTTTCATCAGCCACAGGAACACAAGAGCTAATCGTAGGTGTTAATGAGCTTATGTATGCACAAGAGAGTACTTTGTATAAGTCCAGATTCCATATTCTTTTAAATTCTTTCAATTTTAGTTCATGCCTAACAAGATTTATACAGTCTTTAACAAAGAAAAATTTTGCATATAGTACGGTTTGAGGGAATACAGTCTAACCGTAACTGGTCGATTCCCTCTCTTCATTTGGTTAACTCGCTTAATGTGATTTTCAAAATGTTCTAATACAAGTATGAATAATTAAAAAACAAATATATATATATATAAAATATATCAATGTTATTTTTTAACAGTTGAAACAGGCACTAGGGGGAAAAAACATTCTTTTTAACCTGATTAAACAACTACAGTGTGTGCTGCTCCCAAACACTGCAGACGAGAGAAGAAAAAATACTTAAAAAGAAAAAAACTGCAAGATAACCCGGCAGCGCTTGGCTGCAGACTGAGATACTAACAAAAGTTTCACATGTCACTTCAGAAATATTGAATGTGTCTTGAATTGAAAAGCCAGATAAACAAGCTTATTTAAATATAAACACTGAGCAGTAATCCGCCGGTCAGAATGAAGCCATGTCTGACATCGGCGTATCAACTGATTTAAGGGGGAAACTGGAGGCGCCCGTTATGTTAGCAACATGCTAGTCAGCTAACTCTGGTGGTGATGATGTAACATCACTGTGATGTGAGCACTTCATGTCGCAAGAGACGCACTCTCCATTTACTATTAAAAGAAAAAACAAAAGAATGACTTCAATGAGTTGTTTAAAAAATGGTAACAGTGATGTTTCGAGTAAATAAAGCCAGTAATGTTAAAATGCCTTCAAATATGCTTTATATAAAAGAACCATTGTTTGCATTCTTTGCTATAAATTTGCTCTTTGCTATATTTTTCCTATGGTGCTAACCGAGATACCTACAGTAAGTGTAGGTTTCCTTTTTGTAGGAATAAAGTTATATGCCTTTATTATACAAGCTTAAGTGTTTTCAAGTTAAATTTGAAGTTTAGTCATTGAAATAAAGTTCAGGTCTTTCTTTTTTAACTTGACTGAAACAAAAAAAAAGTCACAAACCGTGACTTCAGAACTGAGATACCTACTGAACTGTGGCTTCTACAGACTTTTACACACCTTCCATATACATTATCTTGCCAAAAATGTGTGAATACCTGACCGTCACAATCTTAAACCTTTTCCAGCATGAAAATACCCCTGAGCTAAGCATAGACGAGACTGACCACAACGCTAATGAACACCTTCACCCCAATCACTCTGGGCCACGTTCCTGCTACGTCAACACAAAAATTGGCTGATGCAGAAAGAACTTTTATAAGGATGCATTATGCATATGTACTGTACTGGCATAACTAGCACGTCTTTGCCACATTGTAGACAACCGTATGAAGCTTGTACAGTATTATGTTCTTCTAGTGCTTACCGTGTCCTTGCATAATTTCTCACGGGAAAATAGATCAACAGGAAGACAATACAAGAGAAATAATACAATTTGGGCGTATCACTATAGTAGCCATTAAGGTTAATACCCAAAGAATCAAGCAAAATCTTTTGAACAGTTACTCTACCTCTTATATTGCGAACTTGGCATTTGGAACATCCATAATCCAGTCAGGAAAGGCTTCCGATCTGAATGCTTTTAAATCCTTCCGATACTGCTCTCTAAATAACATCTATGACACTGATGACTCATTTTACCTCCGTTTTAGCTTCATCTCTGATCTCGGACAAAAATGGGTCTCATTGCCGAGGGAAAGAACATGGTATAATGGTTTGAATGTGTGCGTGTACTTCTGAGTCATCCATACACCAAGCAAGGACATTCAAAAGAAATATATTTTTCCATCAAAAACCAGCTTAAGAATAATATGCTTAAAGTATAAACTAATTTCAGGCCGGGCTTAGAGTTATCTTATTTTTTTCATGAGATGTTTTACATATAAATTGCTGATATTATTTTTCCACTTTCTTTCTTTTTAAGTCGTCTTGGCTGTGTTTGAGGCAAAACTGTGATGACTACTTTAGGTTTCAGCAAAATCTCCATCCCATCACAATCAATGCGAAAGACATAAAACTAGCCACACGATTCAGCCAATGATGATTCATTAAAAACATTACACCCGGTTTTTTGTTTTTGATACTTTGTGCGGGGAAACAAGGTCATTGTGGTGCAAATTAATTTCTGATATGTGGATCTTATACAAGTATTCTCCTTACATCAGAAAATATCTTACACAGTCTGAGCTTACACTTTTTGACTTTGTTTGCAAAAATCTGTTAGCTGTAATTCTGATTATTGTCTATAGAAAAGTTCTTTGTTGGCTGCATGTTTTTTTTTTTTTTAAACAAGCCCAGTTTGGTGTAAAATATGCACCTGGCAACCCTGTGATTAACTGTCCTCTCCAGTGCAAATATTAGGGGCAGTGTGGTTCCCGCCCCAATGGAAATATTAGCAAGTGCAACAATTCCTATTTTTGACCACTAGATTAAAAATATAACTCTGTGGAGTTATACTTAGGAAGCAGTGTCAGTTTATTGAGGTTGCACATGACCTTTAATAAAGCACTCGTACTCATTTGATTTGCATTCATCTACCGTTACTGTTGCTTTTGAAAAACCGAGGACACAACTTTTGTCACACATCCTGTTTGATTCATGAAAGCATTGCTTCCCGTGTCCTTCTGTCAGTGCACGACTGGTTGAGGAATCCTACAGCGCAGACCTCCTGTCCTTCGCCTGTGTTTGCGTCTTTGATGTGCAGCTGTGGTGGCCGGAGATTAGATAAAGCACATTTGATGGAGGCTCTGATAAAAGTAATCACTTCGTTTGCAGCCTGTCTCTCACTAGCATGAGGCGGCTAGCGTTCCAAATGTAGCCATGGTAACGAGACGAGACGAGGTGAGACGAGAGCCTGCACGCTCGTTTGTGTGTGTTACTGCAGGAATCTTGATTTGATTTGATGTTCGCTAAAAACGAGTTTATGCACGTTTATTTTAAAAAAGCCTAAAAAAAAAAAAATGTATGATACAGTACTAAAGGAATGTATTTATGGGGTAATTTCAAGATTTACAGCTAATCCCCTAGTTTAAATCTATCCGCATGAAGAAAATCTCTTGTGAGCAGGAAGTGAATCATATCGATCGCTAACGATTTGGGCTCGTCTCATTAAGATGCAACTGTTAAAGGATGAGACGCCGCACGCCACCTCACTCCAATCATCAGTCTTTGTCTTCTGTAACCCCTGAGATTTGTGTGGCATTTTTTTGGCTGACGTCAAACCACAAATTCCCACAAGCACCTTAATTACAATTGATCTACACTGCGTCCTTCCAGTCGGTGCCCGGGTTAATTTATCATTTAGCTCTACTTGGTTATCTCTTATATTTTTAGAGAGTTCCACATGGCTTCACATAGTACTAAACTCACTCATTTATCTTGCTATGTGCCGGAGCACCTTCTCATTCTCAGATAGCGTATAAAGAAATAGACCGCTTTTCAAATGATCATTACAGAAGAAGAACGGTAACAGATACTTTTTACTTCTGCTCTCTTACGAAGTGTTTAAGACTTTTGCAAAGCGCTCTATCGGTTTTGTGAGATTGAGGTATTTTTTTGGCAGGAGATAACAGCAGGTGTTTATCTTTAAAACATGAGAAGGGGGAAAGAACGGAAGAAATTAGATTTCCTTAATTGAGTCCCTGTAGCCGTTCCCCTAATTAGAATTCCTACTTGACCAAATTCCGCTTCAGTGGGATAAATCTAAAAGTATCTTTGTCATAATGGACTGCATAACTTGGGAAAGAAAGAAATAACTTTCTATTATTTTGTCCATCATGCTGTCCCCTTGGGAAAGTGTCCTATTAAAATGCCACCACAAGATTAAGCAAGAGAGGGAAGTCCAAAGTCGATGGAGCATCTGCCGGCCCATGATTAATGGCCTCTTAATGATGGACTGAAGAGCTGAGGGTGGAATTTTTTTTTTTTTTTTATGGAGGGGGTGTAGATATGCAAATGAATCGATGAGGGAGAAGAGAATTGAGTGAAGAGGATCCAAATGATCAGCATGACCTTTGCAAACTGTCATAGCGGCCAGGACTTTGACTGGTCAGTGACAACCAGCACATCTCTCACTGTTTAATTCATTATCGTTTTTTATCATTAGTATTATTATTATTTTTTTTAATTATTTTTTTTAACGGGTTGTTAAAAAAAAAACCGTTAGTGTGTGGAAATTATCGGGGTTTTTTAAGCTCTAATTCTGCTAGTTATATATTTTCATGCTTTCCTTTGGTCATTAATTCATCAAAACATCATAACTATGAGCATTTTCCGGATCAGGAGGTGCAGTTTTTCTACCCAAGTCCATCAGAGATTTCATTTTCTCCATATACATTCACACTGTGCCGAGGTCATGCCTCCACACTCTGCCGCTTCTCCATCTTCCCTTGTGTGTTCGGGCTGAGCCGCCATTCTGCCGTACGGTCCTGCTGTTTAGTTTGACCCGGTGCTTCGCCTAGACGGCTGCTGTCAAAAAGCCTGACAGTTGGGGAGGGAGAGCGAAATGGTCCCATGGTTCTGTTTGTGCTACACCTCCATTTATTTATTTATTTATTTATTTTTTCCCCCCTACTAAACATGCTGACAGGCGGGAACAGCCAACACTATGGCCTGTAGTGAAAAGGAGGACGGTATGTGTGCAAAAAAATAAAACTGAATGCCATTACTACTCCTACTAATAACAATAATAATAATAATAATAATGCTTCAGAGTCTTAACACGTCAGGGTCATAATGGAGCGCTTTAATCGCCACATTGAACATTTGCACACGGTACATATGTTGCACATTTCTTGTTCTTGTCTTACACATTAACTTGCACTTTTGAACATGGACAGTATTGCTGCTGAGACACACATGATTTCATTCCATACCTTGTTTCACAGCTGTCATATCCACACACCATATCTTTACCCGTCTAAATATTTAAAAGACTTTTTTTTAGTATACAATTATATGTTTCACATTCTGTGTAATTTTTATATTTCTATTCTAATTAAATTTAATTCTCATTAGAACTTTCATAAAACTTAAAAAAAAAATTTAAATCTTCCTTTTATTGTAATGAAATATTTCTATTATATTCTATTTCTCCATTTTCTCGATTATTGTATGCATTGCACTGCTGCCACATGACTGGCTGACTGGATGATTGCTTGAATGTGCAATTGAAAATGGCAGGTGAGTGTCTTACTCGGTGCGCGTTCATAAATCTAGCAACAGTAAGTATGTTGGATTAACATCAGCCGAGTCAAAACTTTTGATGCGAACATTTTGTACAGTTCCGTAGCATTCTGTCTTCCTTCCGTTCCCCTTTTAGAGTTGTAGCACATCGATCGCTCTATAGTAGGGGTCTCGCAGTTTATTCACTCGTACTCCACCTATAGAGCACTGAATCACTCTGCCAATACAGTCACAAAGGCCCTGTGCTGATGTACTGTAGCTGATATTTTTGTATATGCCTGAAGGTGTGGATGGAAAGTATGTGAAGTAAAGGTGTCCTTATCTTTTAAATAGATACCACAGATTTGCTATCATGGAGCGTGCATACGTCTTCCAATGTTTTGTGCTTCATGTCCTACAGCCTCCATTCAGTCAGCTTTTGACCACTTATTTTCCTCTGAATCCTTTGGTATTGAATGAACGCAGCGACAGGCCTTAGGGTGTCGATCACCAACAGGCATCGATCACCCTCTCGTTAAACTCCTGCACCTTCTGCTTTCAGATCATTCAATACCATGACATGACAGAAATCCTACTCAAAGCGATCTCAATTTAAATAAAAACATATATTTGCAGGATAAATAAACCCAAAAAACAAACAAACTAAAAAGTGTCTCCAGATCAGCACAGACACCGAGATTATTGATGCAGTTACAGCATAATTTCATTCTTGTGAATATCTGCTTGATGTGATGTTTTTGTTGGCGCACATTATCAGTGTGTCATGTCTCGGGAGGCTCAGACAGAAAACTACGTCTATTTTTCAAAACAATAATTACGGTGCAACAATATGCCTTCGCCGTCGTCCTGATGGCGGTGTGACAGTTCATCTCTCTGTGTTCGTAGCAGTTTATGAGCTGGATGTGGACATAATCAATGGGCTATGAGTTCCAGGAAAATGGGGGGGGGGGTCATATTTGCTTTCTGGGTTTTGTGTTCTTTCAATAGCATGAAAAAATATACAATTGTGTAAGTTCCGCTTCAAGGTAGGAAAAACTGATTTGGATTTCATACAGATACATAAACCACTGTGTATGCCCGTTTTAAAGTAATTACATTATAATGGGATTTGCATAGGGGTCTCAAAGTAGCTTTTTTTCGAGCTCAGAAAGGACAAAGCAAACAAAAAGAAACTAGGGGCTGCATAGTAGTGATGGGTTGTTCTTGAACGATTCGTTCTTTTTGAACGAATCTTTAACGTGACTCAGAAGAACGAGTAGTCTCGGAGAGTGATTTGTTCATTTTCTACTGGGCGCGCATGCGCAAATCATCCCAAAACCTCCGTAAGTTATATACAGGAAACAGAATTGAGCGATTCATTCTCAATACAGCATATCTTATACTCCGAGTCATTCGTTCTTTTGTCACATGACTCCCATAGACGCTATGCAATGCAGTACACAGGAAACAGAATTGAATGGTTCTCAACGAATCTTCAAATCCCAAGTCGTTCGTTCTTTTTTTTGTAACATGACTCCCATTGACGCTGCAATAGATTAAAAAGAACGAACGACTTGGACTAGAAGATATGAGAGGTGAGCTACTCATTCTGTTTATTATAATGTCCTTAGCTGCATTGTAATATTTTCATTACTGGAACTATAGCCAAAATTTGTGTATGTAGACATATTGGGGGTCTGTTTATTGAACATGCAACATTTTATTTCTTATCAAAAGGACGAAATGAACTAAATGACTCAGAAAAAGATTTGTTCATTTGGTGAACGAGATTCAAAGAACCGAGTCACTAAAATGATTCAAACTTCCCATCACTATTGCATAGTAGATTCAATGGAGGTGCAGCGTCAACCAGTCAGGCTAGCGTAAAGTTAGAAAATGAGGTGGTAAAGAAACAAGCTAAAATTAGCCTACTTTGTCAGTATGAAAATTTATCTCAGGTTAGATGATGGCAATCACCTGGGATTGGCCGTACTGTAGGTGCCGATTCTATTTGTACTGTGATTCTGCTTATATCAGGATTTTATAAATATTCCGATTCAATATTATTTAAAAAAATATTAAAATCTTGTTTTTAAACAATCAAACATAGCGAATAGTTTGCTCCTACCACACAGGACGCTGTGCTGCCTGCCTATGTTCGAGTGCACCTGTTGGCTTGGAGGAACTGCAACATTTTACCACCTCAAATGTAAATGTCTATAAAGTAAAAAATAATTATAAATTTATTTTGGACTTTGAATTGCCACACAATAGAATTGTGATGTGCAACTGAATCAGTTGCCCTAACCCCCTGCCCCCCGCCCCAAACTTTAAGGTTAATCCAGATGGATAACTCAACGTGAATCTGTACAGAGTAGCTTGTTTTAAGAAAATCCGCATTGGTGGACAAAGCTTTTCTGAACAAAGAAATCCAAGTACAATTACAATCCAAGTTGTAAAGGTGAGTTTTATATCATTATTGCTGCAGTGCATGTGCAGTGCATGTATCAGGTAAACACGAGGGAGTTCCAAGGATGCCAAACAGTGGGTGCCCAATTTCCAGATGCTTAGTCAGTCACAAAACCTTTTTTTTTTTTAATTGACAGGTTATGTCAAACATGGACACACGGTATCAGTAGTCAAAACCCACAAGCACAACATTTTCCAGAAAATACAAGTATGGCCTTGATAGAATTGAATGAATTCAATCAATTCATCTCTATGAAACAATTTGAACCAAAACTATACATAAGCTTCACAAAACTGGAATTCATGTCACGTCTGCCATTCAGAAGTTTTTCATATCAAAACCCAAAGGAGAACCAAACTTGGTTGAAAGACCTGAAAACCTGCTCCATTATTTCAGTGATCACCATATTGGCCAGCTTTTTTGTTTTGGAGGAAGCCAGGAAGCCAGTGGATGCTCACAGAACTGCCAACTGTTAAGTATTATTAGATCCAATGTTTGCTTTGCGTGGTCGTATAACAGGCAAGAAATATAAGGCAGTTTTACTGAAGCTCTTTTTCCTCATATTCCAGGGAGATGATGCCTTCATACTTACTGCTAAATCTTTTCAAGCACGGTTTGTTAAACACCGAATTTGAAGTGCCATCCACAGGTTCCTCAATCACCAGATGTAATCATTGTTTAACCTTTATGTGAAGTTGTTCAGCAGTGAGTGCGAAGTAGAACTCTTCCTTCATGCACAAAGAAATTGCTAGATTATTCACCTCTTAATACGTGGTTAAATGAATTGCCTAATAATATTCCCATTCAAATTCGGTCAAACACAAAGAACAACATTTCTTCAGAGCCCATGGAGGTTTCGTAAAGGTGAAGATTGAAGGAATACAGGCCACAAGGGGTATGTAGATGGAGGCTGCTGAGATGTTCACAATCAGTAGCATGGCAGATGGAAGGTTTTAAATGTGAGTGGCAGAAAGAATCACATTTGTGGCACTTAATCTCCAGATTATATTCCCTCCCTCACACATTTATCCTCTTACTTTTTCTGTTTGTCTGTCTGTCTGTCTGTCTGTCTGTCTGTCATCTCCAATAGTACTGACAAGCACCCACTGCGCCTGTAGAACCAACAAGAAGCTGACAGGTTGTCTGAGAGCAGCGTTGTAAACCATAATAAAAGCTGCAATACTCTCTGGACAAAATGTCTCCATGTCCACAGTGTTTCTTCCAATAGTGATATATTTAACCCCTTTTGGTATATTGCCACATGAGACATGCATATTTTCCTTTTCATTTTTTTTTCTTTGTGCTTTTTCCTTTACAGTGTAGCGATGCACATTTAAAGGTTTAAATCCCTATTCGTCTGGTTCAAACTGACAGGAAGGATATTGCATATAACACCCCAACCTTGTTGAGCAGGAAAAATCACAAAAAAAACTTCTGAGGCTACAGTGAGCACAGGATTGAAACTAGGAGGTTGAAGGTTTAAAAACTGTCATGACCAAAATCTTGTAATAATTACATATATATTCCCAATCTCTTAAAATCCTGTACACCCTAGAGGTGGGAGGTAACCTCCCTTGAGGCAATGTCACATGTACATACTGTACATTATTGTACAGCACAAGCTCTACTTTTGATATACAGTACAAGTGCATTTTGAAGTGAGCACTTGTGTGCTTTTGCTCGGGTTGCAAGTAGAACGAGGACGTCTACTTTTACTCAAGTACCGGATTTCTATACTTTGTCCACCTTTGCATTAACCCAACCGAAAAAAGGAACATTTATCCAATCCAATTTCAATATTTTCTATTATATGTAGCAAATTTGTACAAATTATTTATATCCCCTATGATTAGAGATTTGGGAGGATCCTGTATTATTACATCGTTTGTCTTCATGCCTCGTTGTCCATGGTCATGTCACTGTACAAACAAGGTTGAGACGGACTCCTACTGACAGCCTCCAACATCTCCACCCACTCAGTTTATACAGGGTTCATTCTGCTGCCCTGTAATGGCTGACTGTAAAGGTCTAGTCTTTCTTTAATTATATATCAGCCAGAGAGCAGCTCTCGATAAGTATCTTTCTTACTGTGAGCACTGACCTGCTGCTCTAACTTGCTTTGATATTCACAGGTTGCCAGCCTCCGACAAGTAGATTTGTCAAAATTCTTCACAACCTACAGAAAACATTGTGGAGCAGTGTGAAATTCAACAAATGCAAAAAGTTGGAGGAAAGAAACATGGGTTCTTTTAAAGCTTTGGTGGATAATTAAGTAAGTAACACACAACAGCCTGTGCTGTGTTAAAAAGAAATATATATATATATATATGAATAAAAAATAACGCATGCCATATAACATGCAAGTGGATTGCCTCTATTCACCAAAGTGCAACATCGCTGACTTCATTACGTACACCTTGCTAGTACTGGCTTGCCTTCAGAACTGCTATAACTCTTTGTGACATGGATTCAACAAGGTGTTTGAAACACTCCATAGAGATTTTGGTCTATATTGACATGATGCCATCACGCAGTTTCTGCATGTAAGATTTGTTAAAGAACGCCACGTTGAACATTGTACTGTACATCTAAATAATACAATGTAATGTACATTGTATTATTTAGATTAAATATTGTCAAGTGAGTTAAAGTTCTTGTTAATGTTATAGCTTCGATAGTCATTCTCTCACAAACCCCCCCCCTCTCTTTAAAAGTGCAGTCTGCCATTTCATTAAAAAAAAAAATTAATTAAAAAACATGTGTGTGTGTATGTATATATATATATATATATATATATATATATACACACTACCGTTCAAAAGTGTGGGGTCACTTTCTAACTCCATGATGGTTCCTGATTTTTATTTCTTTCTACATTGTAAAGGAATGCTGAAGGCGTC
>JAQMYL010000017.1:14258227-14269741 GCA_030014365.1 Clarias pachynema | reverse complement strand
CCATATATATATATATATATATATATATATATATATATATACCAAGAGCACTAACAGCCTAGACTCTTTCCATAAATGTTAAATAAATGTCTCTTAACAAAAAGCATCCCACATCAGCGATTCCAGCAATAACTTTTAACAACTTAACTCCACATTTTAAATGTTTATTATATTTATTTATCCCACCCTACTCAGTTTTTTATTGTGCGTATACAATAATAATGCACATCTTCTAACCAATCAGATTCGAGCATTCCGTTGCGCTGTGGTACTGTAGTGTTCTTAGCTTTTAAATGAGGAAAGTCTGTCTGATAATTAAACACTTCACTGCAATGTTCTACCTACTATAGGGACAACTACAGGTCCTTTAAAGAATCTCAATCTGTGTTTATTGAAGCAACTATTAATTTCCGTAGCTTTATTGTAATTAATCTTCATTAATCTGAATGTCAGAATTGATTTATGGTTTTGCCTGTAGCTTGACTTGATCTAAAAAAAAAAAATCCTAGTTTGTGTAATGGCAAGAATTTGACAGTCGGGTATCAAGATAATGTAAAACTGCATGAGCTCAAGAATGATTAGCATTCCTCCGCATTCCGGTTTTCGGAATTAGCCGGAATGTTTAATGAAGCCTCATTACATCCTGTTCAGTTGAAATCCACTTGCCAGAGCAAAGACAAGCACGAACACTGAAGTAATCACTTCAGACAGGCTTAATACTGCTTAATACTGCAGATATGTGTTCGATGGATCCCTAAAGAAAAAAAATTGTCAACAGGATGGGTTAAGAAGACGGTCCACAATTGTAAATCTGTTTCTGTTTCTGTTTCTGTTTTTTTTCCCCTTATGAAAATTTAAAAGAAAGCAAAGCAAAAACCTCAACAAATTAATTCCAGCCCTAACCATGGTTGCATATTTATAAACCTGTGACATGTGACCTTTATTTGCATTTTTCATTGTTTGTTTTTTCAAACCATTTGCTTTCAGAATTTTTTATATATATATATATATTTCTCCAGATTGTACTGTAACATTCCTCATTCAGTTGACATCCTCAACGTTAGCAGATCAACAGATGTGTTGATGCTCAGTCCATCAGCACAATCTCGATCGATAAACATCACTCTTGCCTTTATCATCAATTCTCACCTTCCAGATGACCCGGATCCACTAATCCGTGTGCATTACTGTATAATTAAAACATTGATGAACCGATCGATTGATGGTACCATTTTACGGAAGATAAAGCTTTAGGCTTGTGCCCGGGTCTGTGCCTTGAGCATTTTTACAATGTGTTGAAATAACAGTGCTTACAGTAGAAGGAAGGTCAGGATGCCAAGCTTTCGTCAAGCTTTCTGGTTGCCTTGGCAATATTTTTGTCCCGAAGTAGTTTTTGGACGGAGACACTGGATTAAATGTGTTTCTTGCCGAAGGACCAGAAATCAGACTGAGCATGTCTGTGTGTGGCAAAACAGTGACACATTTCTGATGGATGAACATTCTCCACTCCATAATCCCAATTTCGCTCTTCTAATAATAGAAATGCTTCTGTACATTATTGGCACAGTATTTAGCCACAGACTTGATTCTAATTGGTTTAATTGCTGCTAAAGCCAATTTGGGGTAAAAACCCTGGCAAACATCATAAGCTGTTTTTATTGATTAATGCTCTGAATCTGCTGAAAATGTTCACAGAGCAAGCATGGGGCAGTGTGAGTCCTGCCCAAGTGGACATCTATTAGCAGTAGTAGCAGGTCAATTGTTTTTTTTTTAATAACAGATGCAACATCCTGAAATGCGTGCAAGCCTGTGGAACACCATGTCTTATAACTGAGAACTGGTATTCGGAAACAGCTTGCCATCATTATATAATTGCTTCAGCAGGCGTATTTTGGCTCTGTCTTTTAATTGGAGACAGGTTTATTGTTGCTGTTTTGGTGGATAAACACACAAAAAAAAAAAAATAATTTTGATGATTTCGTGATTACATTAATTGAGCGTGTGTGCCACGACAGATGGTAGGTGGATTGGAGAGGCGGCAGTGTTCTGTATAAGCAGGTAAAAATTTAACGCAGATTTGTATGGGGAATCTAAAAGTTTTGATTAGCAATAACTTTAAAGCACTTCAAATGAAAAACAATTTTTAGAAATGGTTAGTCAATTCTTTTTTTTTTTTTTTCCTTTTTTTTTAGGCTTATCTAACAACAAGCACGACTTCCAGCCAGGATTTGTAGCGTTATAAAAGAAACAGCCTCTCTTAATCTTAATTCAGTCTTGCCTGTGCCATTATCAGAATGGTCTTTGGTGTGATTTAAGAAAGGGCTTAGATGAAATGGGCTGGCTGAAGTTTTATTTTTTTTTGTTTGTTGCAGCATCCCTGTCAGACTCGATCTCAACCAGTGCAAGACACAGATCATAGGCAAGCATGTGTCCTTAAGGCTGTTTGATCACATCATTTCCCTTCCGTGGTTAAAGATGTTGATTGTCAAGCCTTGGGCTGTGTATTCTGAACAACATCATTTCTGTATTGTTTTCCTCTGATGCGTCGTCCTCCTTCCTTTGCAGACTCCTGAACTTCACTAGGAGCTGATAGGGTGAAATATGGTAGCAGCTGGAGGTCGTTGTAGAGTGTTATAATGCCAGCCAGGCAGCAGCGTGTGTGTGAGAAAGAGAGAGAAATCTCTTTATAATAAGCCATAGAGTCGGCTCCCGAATTAAAAGCACCCTTGGCAAGATGAGTGGGGGGAAAAAAGAATAAAAATTAGCTTTAAACACAGCCTTTAGTTCTTTCAAAGTGACATGTTTAAAATCAGAAATTTGTATGAACAAAATATGGTCGAAGCTTGTTCCCATTTATACTTGTGTGTATTGTGTGAAGTGCCAAATTCCCTTATTATAGAACAGACAAATGCAATAAGACTAAATGTGTCATATGTCAGGTAATTATCAGCCCTGGACAAAACGGCACTAAACAGCTACAGTGAGGCACTGCGATTAGGCAGGGAAACATCTCTCAAAGGATCGCCGCTGGAAATTGACCAAGTTTCCAAATCTATTGTGAAGGCACAACAGATAAAAGCCTTGTATTTCATCCAACCACAATTGTAAGCACATGGAGTTCAATACACGTCTGTCTAAAATCGGGTTCTGAGACAAAAATAGTTTTTTTTTTTTTTTTCCTTTTTCTTTGTCTACAGTCATGCATAGTTGGCATAAACAGAAAGATGAATGTACTAAAAAATAATCCCCTTTCTAAAGTAAAGTATGGTGGCAGAACCGTGACCTTGTATGCACAGTATATTTTGTCATGGACATGTAGAGTAACAAGAAAAAAGAATGTAAACCTTTTTGAATTTCATGGTTTTCTGCATTAATTTGTCATAAAATGTAATCTGATCTTCATCAAAGTCAGGGTTATTGACAAATATAATGTGCCTAAAATAATAACACGGAAAAAAAATCCTGATCTTTCATGATATTATTGAACACACTCATTCAACATTTAACATGGTAGTGGAAAAAGTAAGGGATCCTTGTAATTAATAATTGGTTGACAGGCCCCTCCCCAACACAGCAATAATCCTGTCTGCAATAAACTCAACCAAGCGCTTCCTGTAGCTGCGGATCTGACCTGCACATCGTCCAAGAGGAAGTTTAGCCCATTCTTCCTGGCAGAACTGCTTTAGCTTGTTTATATTTATTAAATGTTTTGTGTATGCCTCTCTTCAAGTCCTTCCATAGCATCTTAATAGGATTGAGGTCTGGGCTGTGAGTTGGTCACTCCAAAATGTGCATTTTGTTTTTCTGAAGCCATTACAGTATGCTGTGGACTTGCACATTATGGTGAAGAATTCTGTGATGCAGCAAAGCAGACTCTAATCATGATTTTTCTTCCACCATACTCTACGATTGAGATGTTTTTATGGCAGATGTAGTGCTTGGTGTTCTTTCTAAAAATTCAATCTTAGTTTCATTAGTGCACAAAACGTTTTGCCAGTACCGCTGTGCTCTCTCGCAAATTTCAGGCGTGCAGCAATGTTCTTTTTAGTAAGCGGCGCCTTCCTTCGTGGTGTTCTGCCATGGACAACCTGCCTGTTTAATTTTTTTTAGGTACTGTAGACTCGTGAACAAAAATTATCCAGTTCCAATGATGCCTTCCAAAAAGTTAACTTCTCTGACTTCCTCTGCCATGAAGTTACATCTCCTTCATGGTTAGATCTTCCAGCAAGCACGCATCAATGTCCATAAAAAAATTAAGTTCTTTCCATGACCACCAGAGGACTAAGCCTAAACTGCAGGGAAAGTCTGTGGGGGAAGATGAGGATGATGGTATTAGCATTCTCCTCAATTACTCATATCAGGCATTGCAGGCATTGTTATTTTGGCAAAGGGAACCGCCAATAGTTCTGGAGATGGAGATTACAAATCCTCATTTAAATTATCCGTTTTTTTTTTTTTTTTTTTACTTTGACACTCGCTGCCGATGCTTATTTGCATTCTAATTGTATTTTTATGTGGCGTAACTGCGTTCAAATTACATTTGAATGATTTGCGGTAGCTTATTATTTAACTTTTATTTTCCGAGAAAGCAGCATTCACAAATATGACTAGAAAGATAGCAAGCGAAATGACACCAGAACATCGATCAACGTGTGTTTCTGTAAAATAGGCGTAAACGTTGCCTGGAAAGTCACGCTACAAATTTTTATTTGCCAGTGGACTAAGTAAAAAATGAGCGTTTGTACTGCAGGTGCACATAAAAACCTCCCCTACCGTGCCGGGTTATTATGGGCCCTGTATTGCACAGCAGGCTGTAGTAATGGCCCCACACTCTCCAGTGCCATCAACTGAAGTGCTCCTAGAGCCAGCATTACTTTCGCCACAGATTCACTTTCAGACTGCAATTTAAATCGGACCCGTTGTCCAGAGCTGTTTTTTTCCCCCCTGTACGTATTGCCCAATGCTGTCTTTTGTTTGTTTGTCCAAAGCTGTTTAGTCAGCTGAGTGATGATCAAGGATGAACCACGATGCCCTTTACATGACCTATATCGTTTTTTTATTATGGAAACACAGATGAGCTCATAGTAATCTCTAGCGGTGCAGTATATGGTTTTTGCCACGATGCTCTTAATCCAATCATATTTGCAACATTACCAGCAATTGCGTCAGGAAACACGTGAGCTAGACACCAAATCGGGCACTAATGAACCACACAATATGGATTTGAATGCACAGACGGCCATGAGGTGCAAAATCACTACATTTTGTAATATTCTTTCTTTAATATTTTGAATTTTCTTTCATAATTTTGGGTTTCCTCATCAGCATCCATCAAAGAATTACAGGTTTTAAATTTTTAGAATGAATAATACCTATTTAAGTTTTAATGCAATAGTGCACTTGACGATTAAATGGTAATGGTTACTTCTGAGTCTGACTGTTAATTCTAGCTGCAAGAAACCTTACTGGAGACAAAAAATAATCAAAAATGTAAAAAAGAATGACCATTTTCAGATTAAATTGTAGAGCTATGAGGTGTTCAAAGATAAGTTTTGTAATTGGAGAGCCATTCCAAAGGCTTTCTATCCTTGTAGTTTGCTGTACTTCCTCTAAACCTTTTGTGCATCCTATTCTTTACATGAGGTACTTTTTTTTTTTTGCAGTTCCATTTACCTTTAAATGTTACCTTGAAGGTACTTTTGAAGTCGTTTAAGAAGTAAAATAGGGTAATTGTTTTAAATAGGCTTGTTTTTCTAATAAATATTAGACACATGTTTAGTGAGGAGTGATCGTGGTGGTGGTAGCATCGTGTTTTGAATCATGCTTTTATTCTTTCCAGCCAATGAGAGAATGAACAGCTCCAAATATCAGTCTATTCTGGCAATATTAAGACCTGTTGGTTAGTGTCAGAAGGATCTGGAAGAGGAAATGGAAAATCACACATTGAATTCAATCAAGGAATGCTTCAGAAAAGAAAGATTTAAAGAAGCCAGATCTCAATTCCTTCCAAAACTTGTAGAATGACCTGAAGAAGGCTTTTTTTTTTTAAAACCAGGATAGAGTGGGATGGGATAAAATTGGGACACTTCCAGACTGGGGTGAGTTGTTGTATTACTGCTGTAATCATAAATGTTTAAAAGACCAAGCTGAAGATATTCCTATAAGATGTTATCCTTTATAATGCTGGTCACCCATTCAAAACTTCAATCTTGTGTTGTTGAAACCTAAATTTAGAAAAGGTAGTAAATGCCTGAGACAACACTCGGGTTGTAATCATTGTATTGATGCCGCATCAACAACAATAGAAGAATCAGTATTTCCTTAAAATGATGGAATCGGACTGCATTATTCTCCAGCAAATCTGGCTTTAACCCTACAAAATGTTGAATAGTTGTATAATTCTAATTGTTTGCTTCGTCCATTTTGTCATTGAATGTAGCTGTTTTTCTCGGCCAGCTCTGGGCTGAATTGGCTGAAAGCATGCCTAGGGGCTCTCCAGACGAACGGAAAAAAAAAAAATCCACACAGATAACGTTCCTCGCATAATGAAGTGTTGGCTAACGCGATATCAATTGCTGGAATTGTACAGTATTTGAGCCATAATGGTGATAAATTTTCTGAATAGAACCACTGACAGACATTTAATTAACCCTAAAACCTTTACAACATGCCTCCGGAGTTTTTAAAAAAAAAAAAAAAAAAAAGATCATTTAGTCATTCCATGTTCGTGCCAGTGGTTATTGCTTTATGTGAGTGGCTTGACACACAGTCCATACATCACCAGCCTATCAAGGGCAAATGGACGGCCATCACTCTTACCTTGACTTGCCTGCCTCAGGCATGTGTTGGACTTCTGTATTTTAGCATGTGACCTGCATTTAATGGGTTGAGGTTTTATATGTTTCTGACACATGCAGCATAGCCGGCGAGAGCTCCAGGATAATGGTGATTATAGATAATGATTCAGATTGCAGCGGGTTTGGTGTTCCCGTCATTAGATTTTCACTTAGTGCAGCTAGGTTTCCTTTGATTCTGCTCTCTCTGTAATAATTTATTAGGTGGTTTTGTTTTGCCCTCATTTCTGCAGAACTTGCAGGTTTGATGTTACACTTAATTAATGTCTTACGGTTGTTGTTTTTCTCCTTAGCAGTTCTTGATTTTTCCTCCGTCGGGGAGTAATGACATGGTGGAGCAACCTGATTACAATACCAAAAACATGCACACCCTTTGAAACCCCGTCATCGTTTTAGGGAGAGAGACGGACATAAAAAGATTCCCCTTCAGGCAGGATGTTATTGGAAAAGTGAAAACCTTTCTTCTCTTTTTTTTCTTTTTTTTTGTCTTTTCTCCAAAGATGCATTTCAGCATGTGCGTGTGTGTGGGCTAATAATGTTAGCATTTGCTAGAGAGTCCAGTATGTACAGTATAAGCAGTACAAGTTTTCATGAACTGTATACTTTCATAGAAAGAGGCAAAATGACTTGTATGCAAGATGTCCAATTGCAGAGATCATCCTCTTTCAAAGATGAACTCCACTCCAAGAAACCCCCTAATGGCATGGTATTCAAGATGAATCTTGTTGCACAAATGTACAGCCAGGCAGATTGGAATCTTCAAGATCTTGAAGCACAAGTCGAGCCAGACGAGCAAAATGAAAAAAGTTAAAATGTCATTCAGAAGCCGGGGACATCCCTGAAGTATAGTCACTATGTCCAAAATACCAAGCATAGAAAGACCTGTGAATGTAGAGAGGCTGCCACGATGTCGGTGTCATGTGACCTATGTAGCAACAAGTCATTTTAATTCATTTAGCAGATATTTTTTCCTCTTTGTTGTTAATCACCATTTGGTTATATGGTGAAATGTCAATATAGTTGATTTACCAGGATTTTAGTCAGGATTCCCCCTTTTTCTATAATGGTGGTATTAGTGATTCATTTAAAGCACCAGGCCCTTGTGTGTGCTCGTGCAGGCTTCTGTTTTGCAGATGAAGTGCCTTACTGTTTGTTCAGTTGTAAATTGTTTAATGATTCATTATGAACAATAAGAGCAATATTCAATAAAGCTTAAGCATACAGTATATTTGTCATTTTATCAGGAACTCTTTTTTTTTTCTCTCTCTCTCTCTATTTTCTTTTTCAGGCTTACAGAGATTTAGATTTTTTTGGCAGGAAATGTTTATTTAATGTCTCTATTTTGAACCGGGCTAGGCAATTTACCCAGAAGGCAGATTCATAGTCTGGCCTTCTTCTGATCACTGATCCACTCAGGAGACCCCTGCGTAACTGACCTCGCTGTGAACTCTCAAATCCAACCTGATGTAAAATCAGACATATGCAGAATTATTCCTCTAAAAAAGCTACTTCTGGAAGTACGTTCCAGTACACATTGCGTCGCCTAGTTCTTCTGCGTATGTGGATGGAATTCAGTTACCTTTATTTATTTTGATAGAATACTTTTATTTCGCACATCAGCATGACGGTCACGGTTTCTGAGAACCGGATCAAAGAGCATCTCCTCTCATCATCACTACCATTAGCTGGACAAACAGCAGTGCCTGGGCAGTACAAATATCACGGCACCATGAACATCACGTAATCTATAGAGTGATGGAATGACCTAACATTAGCTAATTGGGAAAAGAAAATGATCTAGTTCAATTGTAGTCCAGAGAATAAAAATGTAAAGCCTGATGTTTCAGATTTTCATTTTTGGGAATTTATGGCTTAAATCATTAACTAATAATATTCAACTATCATAAACGGCTCACCTGTGTGTGTTGGGGTGGGGGGGTGGGGGGGTATTACATAAAGCGAAACAGATAATAAAGATTAATGAATGAATGATTGGGTCATTTTATTTTTTATTGCTCTGGCGTACATGTAACAAATGTTATTGGTTATTGAACAGCACTAGTTCGTTCCTGCTAGAGAAGCCGAACCTCATGCACAAGCTCATGCTGTCATTTAACCTTTTCCAAATAACAGAGGTTCAGCTGGATATTTTATTGCTGCGCCGTTATTTGTAAAAGACCAGTTAAAAAAGTAAGCAAAATTAAATGGCTTTTAAATGACAAGAGTTAAATGACTGTTCCATGGTTAATGGCTGCTAATTGCTCGACGCTCAAGTAGGATACTGAATTTTATAAATTTTTTTATAATTTTTTTTTTTTTTTGTGCAATTACACATAGCCAGTATATGTCCTCCCCTCCAGCAAAATCTGGCCCACCTGCCAATAAAACTGAATAGTGCTGGTGTACTCACTACCCTCTCCCCTCCTTCCTCCTGCGGTTTTGGCTATTATCCGATGTTCTGCCGTGTTTTATAGTGTGGGTGGACCTGTTGTTCTCAGCAAGAGGACAATGTTGCAGTCAGATCAATATACACCCGTTGGGTTGCTTGATAGCTTTGTATCGTGTAGAGCACATCCTCAGACCTCAGATTAGCTCATCTGGATATTTCCTGCAGTGTCATATACAATGGGTTTGGAAAGTATTCAACCGCTTTTATTTTGCATGCTGTATTAGGTTATACGTAAACACAATAATAATCAAAAACTTATTTATATAGGAATTCATTCATTCATTCATTTTCTCTATATACTAAATGGTGGACCACAGTCCAGATCCGGATGGAGTGACAGTCCTATCTGGACCCTGATGCTTTTCTGATAAATGAGGGGAATTAATATACGAATAATCTAGCGCTTCTTTTCCCTCGAAGTGGGCGTGGCTATGCTTGTTCCTCAACCGAGCCAATCAAAGCCATGGTTTACTGCGTATCGAGTGTGCAGAAGAAACAGAACCAAAAGAGCAATGGAGCATGGATAGGGCTTTTTCCAAGAAAAGGAAAGTAGACTATGAAAACAACCTTTAGAGATAAATGGACAGATCAATATATGTTTATACCTCTCGTGGGAAGTTTAAAACCAGTTTGTCTGATATGTTTCCCGAAACAGTGGCTCTTATAAAAAGCAGTAATGTGAAGCTATGGGGGGTCATTTGAGCAAACATATCCACAGCGGTTTGAGATGAGGACATGTACAATACAAGGACTGAGAGCAATCTTTCACATTTATTTACAAATATAAGGAAATGTACAAGGCCATCAAAGATGAAACTGTCCACATGTTAAGGTAGTTACTGAAAACTAACAATAAATATTATTCAAATGCTATACACATTTTAAATTGCTATACATTTTTATAGACTTACAATGACAGGGTAACATTCCATTGCAGACCACACTTGCGCAACTCACTACAGGCAATTTGGAAACATTAGTTAGCCTAAACTGCATGTCTTTGTCTGTGGGAGAAAACCAGAGTACGCTGAAGAAACCCACCAGGCAATGGGAGAGTTTCTTTAATTCTTCCCTTTGCAGATCATCTCAAGCTTCATCAGATAGAATGGTGAGCATCTGTAAACTAGCATTTCCAGGTCCCTCTGCAGATATTTCATGTACTAGTCGAGAATTTAGCTGTTCCGCTCAAGGTGGTCAGAGACATACCTTTAAGCCCCGAAATTTTTGTTCAAGGACTTATTTGGCATCATTTATTCTCCCCTTAAGTCTGACCAGTCGCCTCATACCTGCCTGATTAGTACCCCCATAGCATAATACTTCCACCACCATGCTTCTTCATCCAGAGGTATTATATTACCAGGTAATAAGCAGGACCTGATTTTCTCCATACATAATCCTTGGCCATTGGCATAAGTTTTATTTTTGTTACAAGCAAGCAGGAACTTTTTTTTGCCATATGTTCAAATCTTTAGACGTCACTTTGCACCTTTGCCAAGCTTTCCGTCTCAACACAGTTTGATCTCGGAATATATTGGAGCTTCATGGTTTTAAGTCTGCACTCTGAATTGTGGGAGCTTATACCCTAGTGCGTGCCTTTCCAAATCATGTCCAATCAGTTGCATTTGCCCCAGATGGACTCCAGAGAAGGCTTAGAGACATCTCAAACAAATTCGAAGTGGATGAGGAGGACGCACCTGAGCTGAATTTGGAGTGACTTAGACAAGGGTCTGAATACTTGGCTGAATGAATGAGTGATTTCAGCAGTTTTAAGAGATTAACGAAACAATAAATCAACCACATAAACCATGAAACAGCAAATTAAACTTGCAACGCTAGGGAAAAAAGGTAAAGAGGAAAAAGAAGAAAAACAGTCAGAGTAATATATTATATTGATGATGATTAATAAAATATGGATTGCATGCAGTCATATCATCTTTATTCCATTAATATCCTAGTTAACAGTGTCCTGTGTAAGATTAGCTCCTTTAACCTGATAAAATAAGGGGGTCCCATATTTTTCAGAATTTTAATTTTAGAAGGGCACTTTAATAAATTCATCTTTTCTAATCTTATATATATATATATATATATATATACTCACCTAAAGGATTATTAGGAACACCATACCACACCATGTTTGACCCCCTTTCGCCTTCAGAACTGCCTTAATTCTACGTGGCATTGATTCAACAAGGTGCTGAAAGCATTCTT
>JAQMYL010000017.1:14240656-14258127 GCA_030014365.1 Clarias pachynema | reverse complement strand
TGTGATTGGTTGATTAGATAATTGCATTAATGAGAAATTGAACAGGTGTTCCTAATAATCCTTTAGGTGAGTGTATATATATATCGACTAGCCATTAAGAGAAGCTGGATGGGTTGTTTGATTTCCAATTTAGCAAAATCAACCGGCGAGCTAACAGAGTAACAAAAGCTATAGAGTCCAAATGAATTGACGAAAGAGAAAGTAAAGGAGACCGCAAAAATAGCAATAAGTGGATTTGGTATAATGGCCATTCCAGTGACCTTTGATGGGAAACGGAAAATGTCTATCCAATTGTTACACAGGGATGAACATTGTTAGAACAGGTGAATATTTCAGTGGTCATGGTAAATTGATGTTTTTATTTATTTATTTCCTGTTTGATGTGGATTTGCATTGTCATGCATTTCAGTTGATTTTGAGGACTTTTATGTTGAAATAGTGTGTGTGTGTGGCTCTTAGGTTGGTGTTTAAGGATAATATTTAAGGATATTTTGACTCCAATTTTCAATAAATCAACAATAACGATCAGTCAAGTGTTGACCATCTTTCTGGGGGGACGCTACAGGCATGATGAAAGTTTCTTATAGTGAATCATTACTGGTGACGAGACATGGATTCATTACTACGAGAGAAAAAGATAGAGTATGGAACAGAAATATCCTCAATCACCAACTTAGAAAATTACAGTGAGACATTTATTGAAGAGTTGAAGCCTAAGATTTGGATTAAACGCAGAGGTCTGCTAGCCGAGGGCTTTGTGATCTTGCATGGTAATGAACGTCCGCACACTTCTGCCCACACTGGTGTCACTCTCTGCAAAAAACTCCCTATAGTCTCAGACTCGCTCCATCAGACTTTTACCCGTTTGGTCCCTTGGAAGCAGCCCTATGAGGACGAAGATTCACTTTTAATAAGGAACTGAAGACAACGGTGGCTCACAGCTCAGTCTACAATATTTGTAGTGAGGGAATATGAAAGCTTGTTGACAGATGGACAAAATGTATAGAAAATCAAGGAGATTGTCGGAAATTTTATTTATTTTTTCTTTTCTAAAAGTTAATTCAAATTCTACAGCCAGAGTGCGGATAATTTCTGACTCACCATCATAAGTCTAACTTTGGTTTAAAAAGTGTGATGAACAAGTTTACACTGTAAAAGAGCATGTCTTGCGCAAAAATAAAATTATTTATGAGTACGACAGAAAAAATTGCTCCATAGCCCATCGGATACGGTCTTTCCCAAGTCCGTCTCCCAGAGAGTCTTAATAGAGGTGGTGGTTCGAGGCTGCAAAAACCATTTTCCTGTAAATTTTGGAAATCAGGCCTTTTAGAGAAACAGCTGGAGTTAAAAAAAAAAAAAAAAAAAAAAAAAACTTAGTCAAGACATGTCTTTGGCAAATTAGGGAAACCTGGGAATTTGCCAGAAAAGAACATTTCAAATTTGTAGATATCTTAAGAAAAAAAAGGGAAGGGAACATTTATATCAAAGTTTGCTCAAAAAATTCAGACATAAACCTTAGTAAGAAAGCATTGTCTTTAAGTGAATCTGGAATAAAAAATTATGATTTGCCATTGAAGGCACATAAATGGAATATGACTGTAACCCAAAGTGCTGCTTAAATTGAACCTTGATCTGAAAAGAAGTTTTGACAATTACATTCTTTGTCTAAAGAGATGTGGAGGATAAAATGTTGCATGAAGAAGAGCTTTTAAAGAGACTGAATAGGCAGAATTTGATTCCATGTCTAACCATTTAGGTAAAATGCTATTGGTATTAAATGTAATCCATTATTTTAAGATATTTAAATTCCAATTGTAGAATCTAAAATTGGGCATTTCCCCCCTTTAAAAACCAAAAATTGCAGGCGTTTATAAAAACGTTTGCTTTGCTAATATGGATTTTTGGTTAGAACAGGTTATAATGTCATACGTATTTAGGAACCAGCTGTAGTTCCTAATCTTACTTCGGCTCATTTTTCCCTCTGTAATGACAGCATATGTGACAGGCGCTGATAGTAACATCACCACATTAAGCACTTTCCAAACACCTTTCTGCAGATATTTCTGAATTCTCGCATGCAGAATCGTCACCTGAATCTCAGCTACTCGGTTACAGTCTGCTCACCGTTCCTTGTAGAATACCCGAAGAAACAGTTTGCGTCCGTCATGCTTTGCACAGAAATGTCACCACTCGTGAACTTTGCTGCGCACAGCGCCTCTGATCCACGTCTGTCTTTGAATGTCTGGAGTCTCAAAGTGACATTTGCAAAGTTCTGCCACGCGGCATCAAGCCATCCATTTCATCTTGCTGTTTTTTTCAGCCTGGATTCAATTACTGACCATGTCGTGAAGAGAGTCGTTACAGTGTGATGAAAAAGCAGCATCTGGTGTACTGGAGGAGACTTAGTGTGTGTGTGTGTGTCTGTGTCTGGCTCAGTGAAATGAAATGAAACTAAACAGCGTGAGGATGAAGCATGCACAACATTGCAAATGAAAGGCAAAGGAATGCACTGCCATATTAAGTACTCTGAAGCTGCTGTATAATGAAGCAATATCACACTTAAGCTCGTGCTGTTGTGATGAATATCAGCACAGACATGATGCGATCATAGCCATGAGGACGCAGCCCTCAACGAACACCAAGCAAACAACACAATTCATTATCAACAGATTATAGAGTTGTTTGTTTCTTTGATTAACCAGTTATTTTCCTCCGCCAACACATGTATCCTTCTGTTGTGACTAGCCGAGCAGTTAGTGTAATTAACGGGTGAAAGTGGTTTTAGGTTCTTAGCAGTACTCTGTAGCCATGCAGATGGTGGACAGTCCTTTAAGTCTTTAACTTCTGAATCCCAAATAGCACCAAATGGAAAGGCACTAGGGCACTATGTAGGGTGCAAAATCCCTTGTTCCACACAACGAGAAGTTCCCTTGATCAGGGTTAAAGAGCAATTTGAAATCCAGCCTTGTTTTAGGAGCTAGTTAGCATTGTAGATAAAAATAAAAGAACAGATAATTCAGAGGTGTTTCGGAACAACATAAAAGCAGTTGTTATGGGGTTCGAAATGTTTTTTCTAAGATGACGATGTTAGATGTGTCCTCTTGCTAATAGTGCTTCTGTGACAGGTTTTGAATGTAGTTTGTGGCAGGTAGCTGCTCTCTCCGCAGTTTGGCGGACCATACAGACCTACTTTCACCCATCTGGCAATCAACAGTTAGTGTTATTGGAACATCACAGACGTGGAATGACATTTTATAATGTCCGCATAAATGTTTATACATAGTCAGACGTCCCAGTAGTGTTACTGTCCAATCAGATTGCTTGGTCAGAACTAACCAATGTTGTTGTTAGTATTTCCGCTGCTCCTCATGTGGGAGGGGTCGCTATGGCTTTACTTGGCACACGTTTTACACCAGATACTCTTCCTGATGCAACTCTTCCATTCTTTTGGGCTTGGGACCGGCACTGCATCCAGTGCCTGGGGTTTGGGCATTGGGTGGGAATTGAACCCCAGGCCTTTTGCAAGGCAGGTGAGAAATGTGTTATGGTGTGCTGTTATTGGAAAATAATCACCCACACTCTATTATGTGATGTGCTAACACTAATTTGCCATTTTTATTGTTGAATATCTGGTCATATTTTGTATTCATTTATAACTGAATTTAATATTATGCACTGTTAATGAATCAGTTTATCAGATGTGATGTTGGACCCATCAATCATCATTCCTTCAACAGTGTCTCTTTTGATGTTAAGACAAATAAAACACATCTTATGTTCTCAAGGAACTGCAAAGCACTCTGAGATTTTTCAACCCAAATGAACAGCTTAAGCTCTTGGCTGTTCCAAAGCACAGACACTATAAGACTAAACAAAAATCTTCACACAGAAAGATTCAGCAAACGGTATTAATTACACACATTTTTCTATCATTCAAGTCCCTGGGTATTTGTTAAACCCTATCATGTGTTTACATAAAAGAAACGTCAGCCTTTCTTTACAAACTATAGTAGCGACCCAGCAACAAATTCTCCTTGACGTCAGATCGTACAAGAGTCAGCAGTTTCAGTGGAAGTTCTCGAAGCATAAATTGGTTCAAATTGAAATATCTAAGGCAGTACAATTCGGTTTTATCACCCATCCCCCCCCCCACACCATCCCCCGCAAAGCCACGCCCTCAAATACACGGATGCATGCACGATAAAGGGAGCATCGTGTCAGGCAAATAGAAGACGTCTTCCTGTCGTGATTGGTCGGATGTTGGTGGTCTAGGTTATTTGTTTTCTCTTCTATTTACAGAGCCTGGCGGGAACTCATGGCTTTCAATCATCACGGTAAATGAGTTCCTCTGTGGATTTATTTTTGTACATTGAGAAAAAAAAAATATAGAAAGAAAAAACTATTCTTTTTTTTTTCCATCTCTGAAACAAATGTGAAGGACAGAGTCCTCCAGAAGGGATTACAAAGATAGGATGAGAATTAATGATGTGTGCTGTCCAAACATTTTTTTTTCTTCTTTCCTGCCACAGAGTTTACTGCAGGTGCACTGTAATAACTCGAGGAAATTAATTGGCCCGAATTACCTTTTCCGTAATTCCAAACCGCTTATTTTATTTTATTTTTTTGATTAACACGTTTCTTTCCACCTTCCTCCCTCCTAATGACTGTGTCACTTGAGTGCCACTTGTTGAGGCGATTGACTGAGTGCCACTTATTCCTACATAAACGTCAGTACGTCATAAACGCGTCCGCTCTTTGGTCGTAATGAGAGTTGTGCTCGGGCAGGGCAGGGTCTCCTGGGTGAACGCGGCACAATTTCTGCTGGTGTCTGGTTTCATAATAAATGGATTCTTGCTGAAGAGGGAACATCATGTTGAATCTGGAGTCTCTCAAATCACAAATGCGCAAAAAGGACCCGCATTGCGTCTGTTAATCTCCATTGTTTTTTCCTCATCGGTGATGGTTGTTCTGGTATGAATATTGAAAAAACAAACAAACAAATCTTTACACACCCATGGTGAAGCAGAAAAGCATCTGAGAATTCTTAGTGTGTTGTGGTGTAACATGATGTTCCTGAAAAATCAAGTGGCGTAAAATCTACGTCTATTCCCTCGTTATTTTCACAGCCATCTTGGGTTCAAACACTTCTTGATCCCCGCATAATTGCATATGTGCTATTTCATAGTGTCAGTGTCTTCACTACTATTCTAAATGTCAGGAAACTGTTGAAATGAATGGGCCATTTTAAAACTAAATGCTCGTTTTAGAAATGTACCAAATGGCAAAAAAAATAAAAAAAGCTATGATGTAAGTCACTCTCCTAATTCTATGGTTTATGCAGCGAATTTGTGATAACTCGTTCGTAAAGCGCTTTTACCAGTGACGAGGGAACAATACCAGTCCATCTTTCAATTCTTCTTGTGGCAGAATAATGATTTCTCTGGGTTGTTAAGAGATGAGTTATTAAAATTGTGGATTATTAATTTATTCAGTCTTTTTTTTTTTCTTTTCAGTCAGTCAGGGCGTGTAGGAATGTACCACTTGTTGCACTTGATTTTACAGTCGATTTGTGTCTGTGAACTGAAGATGCTACTGTTAGTCTAGAGGAATGGAGAGAACGCTCTGGCTCCTTCCCCCCCACCCCCCCCCCTCTCTCTTTCTTCCACACTCTCTCTCTCTGACAGATGGAAGGGACTAATAGCATAATTAAGTAGCCGCAACGGCGGTTCCTGTTTACCGCGCCGTTGCTAAGCACTGACATCAGCCAATCCCTCCTTCTCTCTCTAATCCCATCCCCTCCCTCTCTCACTTGTTCCTTCTGTCTCCTCCTCTGTCTCTCTTCTCTTATTCCAGTGGCTGGCGCTCCGGCAGCCTCAGTGCATTTTGTAGCGCTTTGAGCAGAGCTGTGAGGCAGACGGGCATGCTTGCGGCTTGCAGTACCACTCCGCTGGCACTCTCTGTGTAGTTGCAACTGCTTACTCTCGTCTCAAACACACACACACACTTGCGCGACACACACGCACACACTCAGCATCGAGCTTCATCTCATCAGGACTTTTTGCTTCTGTTCTTCAGGGGTTTGCTTTACAGGTGAAGACCCTAGGTAGACAAGCAAGGGTTGTTTTTTTTCTTTTTTTTTTCTTCTTCTTCTTTCGGACTTTTTCGGTAACTTTTTTTCCAGAAAAACTTTTCATCGAGTCGTTTGCCGATCTCTACACCCGCCCCGCCTCCTGGGGGGCGTCGCCCGCACGGCCGCATGCATGACACAGCGCCGAGGCGAAAAGCCCACCATCAGCATCCAGGAGCACATGGCTATTGACGTGTGCCCGGGCCCCATCCAGCCCATCAAGCAGATCTCTGACTATTTCCCCCGCTACCCGCGGGGTTTTCCTCCCACAGCTGCCCCGGTTCTGAGGCGCGCCGGCTCGCTGCGCTCTTCCTCTTCCTCTTCGTCCTCCACCCCGGCCGCCGCGTCCTCATCCGTCGAAACGGGACGAGAAAAAGACGAGGATGACGACCTGGACCGGGCCTTCAGTGCCGCCTCTGCCTCTGCCTCCGCCCTGCCTCCGCCCAGCAAGAAGGAGGAAGAACCCGATATGGAGGGCTACGACTCGGACGACTCCAGTGAGTAGTGATTGGCTGACTGATATTTTTATATTTCTGTCCCGTTGTTTGTTTTTAGCCACAGGAGACTGGTTGAGTTTTTTTAGATTTTAGAGATCCTCCATCTGTTGATTCATTCTTTTTCTCTCTATTTTTTTTCTTTACTACATTTACTACATTAGTGTTTTTTTGTTTTTTTGTTCTCCTTGTTTTCTCTCTCTCTGTCCTGTTTCTCTTTGGACACACTGTATTATGTGATTGATTTTATGTTCCTGTCTCTCTCTCTCTCTCCATCATTCCAGTCTGCATCCACTCCCTCCACAAAGACAACTGTTGCATCACCATCCCTCTCTGCCTTTCCTCCTCACCTCCCGTTCTCCATAATCCGCGATCCATACCTTTCCGAGACACACAGCGACCGTTCTCGGTTTTAATTATCCCTGATGAGTCACACACTGGTGAGCTCCACTTGAGCTCCTGCTTGTGTAGTAGAAAGTGCCCGCACCGGCCCCGATGAAGTGGTGGGCGTGTGGGCTTTAGATACAGACGCTGTTTACATCGACGCGGCACTACGCGGTGTACATGCTGCCGCATATAGAAGTGTTAGTTCTCACTATCGTGTGTTTTTGTGTCTGAGCGTCGAGGAGTGTCGATTCTCAGATTGTGCAATTGTTCATTTAAATGCTTTGAGCTGAACAGGATCTTGAACTGCTGCACAACGATTCCTAATCTGGCCTTTTAGCTCCATCATACGCACTGTCAATGTATAGACATCAGACTTTTAGTACACTTTCAGTTGCTTTCATTCTTGGCTTGAATTTGTTTTATTTCCCTAAATTGATACTCGGTGCTCACTGAACCGAGCTCCTCAAACCTGCAGCAGTTTGTTCACACTCTGTGTGAAATATACTTTTATTATAAAATGATTTTATGCATTACAAGCAAATGAGCATGCTTTTGGACTGATACTGCTGTTGGTAGTTTTCATTACCACCTCTGTTTTTTACTATAATGCTCAGTTCATAAAAAACTGCTGCAGGCTGAAATGTGTGTCCTGTTGATTACATAAAATAAATATGGATTGTCCTTACGTGGCCAGTGCAGCTTTTGCGTTCCCACTAAATCAAATTCCAAATCAGATTAGCCCCCAGAAGCTGCCATCCTCTAACTGCGTGCCGTGTATGCCCGAGCATGCTCATGGGATGCGAGGTCATTGTCCCCCTCCGTCTGTCCGTGACAGAGCCTCACCAATGCAACTTGCTGCTTACCCGACTACTACAGTAGATATCAGCAGTGTGTTGGCTTTAATCGCGACGTTTATTAACCACAGGCTCATGCGTTCACATAAAAATCCACTCCCTGCTCAGCATCATGTACCCACTGATCCACTCTGATTCACAGTTCACCTATTAGCAGCCGAGCAGACGGCCAAATCCAGGGCGCAGCCGTGATGTGCAAAACACAAATAAGGCCGTCACACACATTTACAAGGGCAGTCAACAGGCTTCGAGGCCTACGCGGATTTCAACAGAGCAGCTCCAAAAAACAAAGCACCGCTGAGAGAATGTGGGTAATGCAACAGATGGATTTTGGAGCGACTTCCTTCCAAACATTTGGCACCCAGCAGCTCTTATGTTGACAAAACCGCTTTACAGACTGCAGGAGATCAATGCCGTTTCATACAGTACAGTGATTGCGATACAGATTGGGATGCTACGTTTTGATGTAAGACAAGGAAAAGAAAAAAAAAAAGCAAACAAGTCATGGTCTGTCAGATGCAGTGCAAATTAATGCGATTAATTAAATAGATGGAATTGTCGCTTGATGAAGCTCTAATTTGTCACCAGGGAATGATGTCTATTGTTAAACAGCGGTGTGAATACAGTACAAGACGGCACAATGCGTGTGCACGTGCATTTGTTCTGTCTGCTTTGGGGTTGCTCGTTTGAAGCCAAAAAAAAAAAAAAAAACGAAATTAAATACTTTAAACTTGACTGTATTGGGCATTTATGCATTTCGTGTAAAATTACTGCTAGAAAGTTTCTCCAAAATATGCAGAAAGATTTGACTCGGTTTCATCAACAGGTATTGATATTAAAGGGCAACTATTGTGTAAAATCTATTGTGGACAATCGCATTGGTCTCCCGTGTGTTTTTACGCGGGGGTGACGGGGCAAGGGAGTGGGGGGGGACGGGTATGGCATGGGGTGGCGCAGGGAATTTGGGATAGCCCCACCTCTGGCTCAACTTCTAGGCCGGTGGTTTCCATCCTTAGTCCTGGAGGGCACCCTGCTTTACACATTTTAGTGTTTTCTCAGCTTCCAGCACACCTGATTTAGGAAACAGCTAAATAACAGCCTTTACTGGATAGCAGTGAGCAGGGACAACACTAAAATGTGCAGGACCGGTGGTCCTCCTGGGCCAGAGTTGGGACACGCTGTTCTAGGCACTATTTTCAGGGTATTTTTGTTTTTCTTGCTTTTACTGGCGAGAAAAATGCACTTCCACAAAGGGCCTTGGCAGAGACAGCAGCTCTTTTTGCCTTTAAAGCTACGGACACTGGACCAGTGCATTTGAAACAGATGATGTTTAAGGGATTCAGCTGGAACGTTAACACCCTCTTTGCTAGTATAATAACCTCCAGTTTCCTGGAAAGGCTTTTCACTGATTCAACTATAAAAATGTCAATGAGGTCAGGCAACAATGCACGAGGTTGTAGTCCTTGTTGAAAAAAGGTTTTGCACAGGGCTCTGCAGTTCTTCTTCCAATCTTATCTTCTCAGGGAACAGGTTTGGGCCTCTTGGTTCCAGTGAAGGAAACAGTAATACTACGGCATAAAAGGTCATTCTATAGAATTGTGATTTCTGCAATTTTTTGAGCCTTCTATGGCTAGGAAACGAGAGATGGCAACACCAGACATTTGTGGGTCTCTTTACGCTCATGTATGCGGAAGAGGACTGTCCACTACCTGTTTCATCTGAGTGAGTGACACAGCGCTGTAACTCAGCATCAGCAGCATGGCTTAAGAGCTGGGATTTGGCCTCAGTCAAAAAGTTTGATACAATCCGTTTCTTATTTGCCATAAATACCTCACTGATCTGTAACAAATACAGGTATTCGTGCTGAAAGATGCAACGCTCCAACACTGAAGCAAACCACTAGGAGATTGCAGAGAGAGAAAGCACAAAGCTGATCGCACACGAGATGCCATCGATAGCTTCCTCCCATACGCCGGCAGAGTTGAGATGGATCACTCTGTGGTTGTATTGATCAACACAGTCCAATCTTCAGTGTTTTTTGCAAGAATGGGTTCAGGAAATAAATTCCATTTTCTCCCCATTTCATCTTTTTTTCCCTCCCATTTTATCACAGGGAGTAATATCAGGTCCCTGTGCTGTATAATGCTTTATGGGATTTATGTTTGAAACATACACTGTGATACAGCCTTGCGGGTGGGAGTCTCACGCCAGACAGAGGCTTAAAGGAGATTTCGGAAGATATGGTCTTTGCTGAAAATGTTATATAAGTGGAATCAAGTCACAATTATTTTCCCGGGGAAGACGAACATGGCAGATTTGAAGGATTAGCTGACCTGGCACGACATGGTGTTTCAGAAATCCTCACGTTGAGAGGATCGTCCGTTTCGGCTCAGACGACCGGCGTGACATTTTGTCTACATAAGTCCCGAAGTATTATTTGTCATGATCCTTATTAGTCAGTTGCTTAACATTTACTGTAAATTTGATTTCAGAATCCATCTGTGTCAACTCAGAGAGAGAGGGGTTGAATATGATGTTTAAGGACCGCTTAAAGGGGGTACTTTTAACAGGAACCCCTGTGCTGCGTTCTTTACCACCGGCGCTGCAATATTGATACAATAAGACATTGAACCCCCTAAGCGTAGCCTTTTCTAACCTGTTTTTCGTCAACTTGGAGGGTAATTGACCTTGAAAGGTACACCACCATCCCCATGCGTGCTCCAATCAAATCGCATTCGATGACAAGCTCACTAATTAAGAGCTTATCCTGTGCGACAACGAGGGCTGCACGCGAGGTCTCTAAGCTCCCCGGATCTTTTAGTGCTCTGCCATGTATTTTTAACAGCACGCCTCTACTGATCATGGAAGCCATGGCAGCCTTCTAGAGGGAATCATTAGGGATGGATCTTAGGGATAAAAAGTTCTTTATTACTTTTTATAGATTAGATCAATAGTCATTGCTGATTTATTATTATTATTATTATTACCTCATCATGCACTACACTACGCTACATTTAAGATAGGAAATGTGCAAATCAGTAACCAAGAAATTTTAATTTCATGTCAGATGATTAGTTGTTTTATTTAGTGGTGCCATTTTTTTCCATGCAGTTTGAGGACGCAAGTCTAAGTTCTTTACTTTTTTGTCTGTGTGGGGTGAATATAGGATGCGGTACATGATGATGTACAATTTTTGTATTTATTTGATTATTTATTTTTTTCACCCCAAGACTTGCGTGTCAAAATGTGTAATATACAGTAGGACACTTAATAATACAAAATTCCCCCAAACGAGCTGAGGGTGTTCCCAGATATACACAGGGAGCCGTAGAGGGAGGATGAGTAGTACTGTATGAGGATGAGAAGGGGGAGGGGCTGGGGATTTCCTGAAAACAAGCCGCAGCCTTCTGTGGAACCCTATTAAGCATCTATCTGCAAGCTGTCAGCTGGTAATGAAAAGAACAGAGTGAATTTTCTGTATGTGATTGGCCCTGGGATCCTACGGAAAAAACAACAACCACAACAAAACATGCTATGATGTATGTATTCATATTCTTTCTACATGGCTGAGGATACACCATGCACAGCACCAAGCCAGGTCTTCCCTGGAAACAGATCACCAAACATTCATTGTCTCTCGCTGTGTATCTCTCTCTCTCTTTCTCTTCCCTTTCTACATTCCGTGCGAGCATATCCACCATCTGTGGTAGCCATTCATGGAGTATGCTCTTATTATTTCTGCTCGCATGCCTTCTGTGACACATTTGTTGGCAGAAGGATCCATTCTGCCAATGATGGACAGCGTAAAGGATTCACAACAGGCTTTTTGACAGCGTGTGATTGTCATTTTCTCATCCCACTATTTTTATTTTTTTGGGTTACGTCAGGCTACGATGCATCTTTATTACGGTGTATTTATTTTATTTTTCTCTAAGGGGAAGAAATGATTGTGATTTCCTTTTAAAACCACTAAGCGTTCCAGTTGCAATTTCCTTCTGAAGCCGTTTCAAGATATTATAGTCATATCAGCATTCCTTTCTTCATTACCGTCTATCATGAAGTGGTACAATACTTGTGCAATGGCACTATTAACATTTTACTGCAGTCTCATGCGGAGGACTCGCCAGTGCAACAAATGACTAAATACTGAGAACTAACATTCTGTAAACAAGCATAAGCGCAAAAAAAAAAAAAAGAAAAGAAATGAAAATATGAACATGCTCTTAACCGTTCAAGGGTTTCTTAACGCTGTGTAGGCGTAATTGAATTATTCTAGAATTATTGTAGAAATTGAAGAGGAAGACAATGATGCGCTGTTTAGTAGAGGGATACGTTTCACAATTGCTGAAACAAGAGTCCAGATTCCAAGACCAGGACAAGATAATAGAATGCAGTGGGGTTAAATTCTCAAATCTGATTGGTCAGGGGGTCAGAAGGAGTGTGTTTGAGGTTTTTGTGTGTGTTTTGTGTTATTGGTCGGGCAGTAGTTCCAACTTTACCATCAGTGGAACGTTTATTGTTATAGACACTAATGTTGTTCTAATATTGCTATTGTTTTTACAGTAACAGATCATTTATAGTGTTATACAGAGTATATAATCTATAATATCCAAAACTAATTGTTAAAAAGTCTTGTTCAACCAAGTAGAAAACACATTTGCTGTTTATACGCTACATTTAAGCGCTGTCTCATGACAGGGAGTGCTGTTGTGCTTGAATATCAGCACACAGACATCCGGTTACTGAAGATGTCAGAGTCGTGCTGATATTACTTTTCTACAGAACTTCTACAAGCACCATTCATTATCTCAGATTGTGATTTGTTTGTTAAATTTATCCAGTTGTTTTGCTCGACAACACGTAACCTTCCACGACTGGCAGGAATTAATCAACCGTGACTGGCGGAGCTGGCGACCGACCAATTGTAATTAACGGAGTGAAAGTAGTTTTTTTTTTTCTTCATTCTGACCGGTACTCTGTAGCCAGAAGGTGAAGAGAATAAAAGGTGGTGGAGGTGGTGGACAGTCCTGAGAAACTTCCAAGATTTAGTTCATATTTCTAAGTATTGCACTTCAGATGATCATCTGTCTTAAGAGGTTCTGTGGTTGCATGTGCGCCACAAGGATTCAGAGGTTAGCCTTGTAGCTTTGAGCTCTGTAGTGCATTGAAGCTTGAACAGCTTTTGCAAAGCATACAAACAGCTCCTACTTTCTTCAAGGTACTTGCAAAAATACTCTAGTTTTGCAAGATTACTGTACCACCGCTTCGTCTTTTGAGTTAATGGGTGCAATACTGCCACCTGCTGGAGGATGGATCAGATTGGGAAAAAGATTCTCTTTGTACTGTACAAGTAATGTCATTTAAGCATACAGCACAAGTTACACCGCATTTCTGTTCTTCATTAGATAGCTTGTTGTTGTTTTTAATGTATCTATGAAGATTAAGATTCTTATCTGGACGTTGAATCATGTCAACTGGACTTCTTTCTTGTTAGGTTGAAATGTTCATCCAAATAGCTTCTTCAGTCTGGCAGATGTTGGTAGGATTCCACAAATTTTTATCCTCTAGGTTCAAGGATCCTCCCCTGAAAGATCTCTTTTCTTTCCCTGAAAGATCTCATTAGGTGAACAATGGAGAAGGTGAGAGTAAGAGAGTGAGTCATTAGAGTGTAGGGAAGGGGGAGAGTTGTTGAGAAAAACCAATAATGGATGAAAAGAAATTAGGGGGAGTCGTTAAGATGTGATGACCAGGGAATGGTAGAGTAGATGGAGTCCTTAGGTGTGGCTTTGCTGTGGTGAGGTAAAGTGGTCTTGATCTTCCTGGGGATGGATGGAAGGGCAGCATGAATAATAGGACCCAGGTTGTGCCCAAGACCTCTGTGGAGAGAAGGATTTAAAAAAAAAAAAAAAAGTTTATATTGTGTATACTGTTTATGTAGAATAACCATCTATTCTCTCTGTCCACAATTCGTACTTTACTGTCCTCAAATGTGCTTCCTTTGTCCTTATGATGAAGGAGATCCTGAGATGTTTCTCTTCCTGAGCTGGTACAGTACTGTACATTCTCCTGTGTAGTGGTGGTTTTGTCTCTTTAGTGTAGAGCTCAGAACACTCGTCACTGCACTGGACCACATATATTATATTATATATTATATTGCTCTTCTTTATTTTTTGGTGCGAACGAGTCTCTGTCTTGGTGTGTTGGTGGGTTTGTAGTGATGTTTTTCCAGTATGTGATGTTTTTCCAAAAATCCTTTTTAGCTTCTTGGACACACCAGCCATGTAAGGGAGGGATGACACAGTTGTTCCATTGGCTCTGGGTCTCAGCTCTATCTGTCGTCCTTCTGCTGGACCTGGAAGCTATCTTGTTAAAAGCCCACTTAGGATATCCGCAGGCCTTGATCGCTGTCTTCAGATGCTTGTCTTCCTTCTTTTTTGTTCAGTGGAGGCGGGGATGTTTTCTGCCCTGTGGTGCAGCGTCCTAATGACACCTAATTTGTGTTGCAGTGGGTGGTGGGAGTCAAACCGCAGGTGTTGGTCCGTACTGTACTGTATGTGCGGCTTACTGTAGACTTTTTATATCTACTCTCCCATCGCTTTCTGCACAGTCCAGGAAGGCCAACCTGTTGTCCTTGGTGTTCCTCTATTGTGAACCTGATATCGGTGTCAGTTGTATTAATATGTCCTGTGAAGGCCTGTATTTTTGTACATTTTTAATGCTTCAAAACCTTTATGAGCCAGATCAGACAGTAACCATTCAGGCTATTGAATGAAACTGAAGTGAAAATTGCAGTGGCCAAAAATCTAATGAAATCGTCAGTCTACCTTAGAGTCGCAACTCGTTCACAGGGAGTTGTGTGGCACACGCGTCACATAATCTAAGCATAATCAAACTGGTCCAAAAAAGTGTTATATAGTGCCGTTTACGTCATTAGCATATAGCATCGTTTACAGAGATGGCGAGATGGAAGGAGGCTCCGGCATCACTGCTTCAACCGTGAAAAAGTTTTTTAGGATATGAAATTTAGCTTTTCTTTAAATGCTCTACCATATGGTTTTGGATTAAATGATTATTTTCCTATTATATATATATTACAGACATAATCTATAGGGATTATAATCACCAGTCACCACCCGATACAATATCACGATACCAAGGTGGTACCAAGATTTAAAGAAAGTTTAACGATTAGTTAAATGTGGCTTAAACCATATAACATCTGTTTTTTCACTTCACAAAACTTACAAGAGTTGAAATTAAACCAAAAAAACCGCCGTATCTCTGTACATATGTCATCCACTATTTTTGTTTAATTTGCCGCGGTGTTTTGAGACGTGTAATTGTGTGCAAGTGTGTAATTAGTGGGTTTGAGACAGATTCGTTCACAGAAAGTGGAGAAAAAGGCAACTCGGAGACGTTTGATGCGTGTGATTTCTGATCATGAAACGCCATAAAAATGCATTTCCACTTTCACACGGAAACTTCTGCACTCTGGTACAGACTCGTTTATATTCGAGGCTGATCACCTGTCACTGAAAACCAGCCAATTCTGGTCACTGACTGATCGACCGGTTCATCTGTGTTATAAATGTCAAACTAGTTTCTAAAAATCACAGTACGTGAAGGCATTGGACTACGGTTCGGAAGGTCCCAGGTTCAAATCCCACGACCACCAAGTTGTCCCTGTTGGACCCTTAAGCGAGGACCTTTACCCTCAACTACTCATATGTATACTGAGATAAATGTAAGTGGCTCTGGGTAAGGGCGTCTGCCAAATGCCTAAATGTAATAAACTATAGATTCTGTGCAACTTGATAAATACATATGTTTAGAAATCGAGGGTTGATATCTTCCCACGCTTATTGTGTATACGTTTTGCGAGAGGGTTCGGTTATGCGCTATAAGACGCACACCTACAGAGAGCTGTAGCGTAAAACCTACATTACGAGACAAGTGTGAGAGCTTTCGATTTTCAGCGTACATTTTTTTTTTTAAAGACACTCATAGTACTTACCACGGACGTTCTGTTCCCCCTTTTCAATCCATGGATTAAGGTCATCCATGAGAGGCTTTGAGTGCTTGTGTGCAGAGGCGAAGGGGTGGGCGCACGTGTGTGGGATTGTGGTGCGATTCTCTTTTTCACCAGCTTTGTGTTGCGTATCTGAGAAGTGACACGACACCTAAACGGTCCGTGGGCAAAGTCAGGACGGCCGCCAGTGGCCCTATCTCCGCCACCTTTGTTAGTGTTATGTCTCACTTTATTGGGTGCAATGGCTTCCATCTTTGTTTATTGCACTATAAAACACATTGCGCTTCAACTCGGACACCACTTTCCATTTTTCACGCCTTAATTTGTCACTTAGGCTTAATTGTTTACACTTTCCCAGAAAGCTTTCTTTTACAACAGTACTTTTTTTTTCGCATTACCAAACTGCACTCATCTCTCTTTGATGCATAATAATAATGTTTTTTTTTTTTTGGTTTTTTTTTTTTGCTCTGTTTTCAGACCTTTTTATTTCTGTAACTGTCCCCAGCTGGGCTTTTACTGATCACTGGATTCACTCGAGCTTCCCTCACTAATCTGTTTTCTGCTTCAGTCAATCCCACTGGAGTTTTAGCCGTGCATGGGTCTATGATGGATGACACACACACACACGCACGTCTACGAATAAATACGCAGGACCTTCAGATTATGTGTTCACTCACTCAGAAATCAACCTCATTTACATACAACTTGCACTGGGTAGGGCAGGTAATTTTTTTTCCTCAAACAGATCACATAGACAAAGGTAAAACAGTAAATAAAGGCTGATTAGCATGATGTGGTAATGCTAACATGCCCCTCCCCCCAAAAACAGGCTGTGCATGCAATCAAGTTTCTCTTTTGCATGACACGCCCAGGATTTACGGGTTTCTCAGAGGTTATATTTTCTTCACGTGGTGAAGTCGACGACAGGATCTTTTTTTTTTTTTTTTCACAACCTCCTGCTCATATGCCGGTATGTAGCAGCGTAAAACATTTTGGGAAAAGCGCTATCCCACATCAATCCGCTGTGGTTTAGATTTTGTGAGTATACCTGTATTAGTGCCACATACTGGCCTGGAGAAGAAAAGTTTCTCCCTAAAAAAAGATTATCGCTTTGTACGAGACACAACGTTTAAACAATCGCCAGCACAAGTTGCACAGTATTTGTGTTTATTTAAATACTTGTGGTTTTTAATGCATCAGAATTATTATCCTAGTGCAACTCGTTACAATAGAAGCTGTGCAATATTACCCTTGTGCAATTTGTTGGACTAGTACAATTAGTTTGAAAGTGCAACTATATTGTATTGTTTTTCTTTTTCTTTCGTATTTATACACTGTACTGTCCCTATTTTCTATCTGCACAATTTTTTTCTTTGCTGCTGTAACAAAGAAATTTCCCCGCTGTGGAACGTATAAAGGTATATCTTATCTTTTCTTTAAAAATAGCTGACTGAGGGCCTCCGAGTGGCGCAGTGGGTTAAAGCACTCGCCCTATCATCTGGAATCGCAGGTTCGAATCCCGGTGATGCTGTTTTCCTCTCACAGCCGGAGGCACAGAGAGAGCTAAATTGGCCGAGCTC
>JAQMYL010000017.1:14198273-14215924 GCA_030014365.1 Clarias pachynema | reverse complement strand
CCATTTTGATTCATACACATTCACATTCCATACAAACTTAAATAATTCTTTTGATTGTGTAAAGCTGCTTTGTGACATTAACAATTGTTAAAAGCGCTATACAAATAAAATTGAATTGAATAGAAGATATGAGAGGTAAGCGGCTCATTCTGTTTGAATCAAAAAAACTACTGGGCATTTGTAGCTCAATGCACAAGCGTAAACTTGACTTGATTGTGGCCCCCATTATGTATGAAATTATACACTTGAAGCCCAAACACTAAACCTTAGAAAATACAGCAGCACCATCTGGATTTGAGATGGTGGGTTATGTAGGCTAAAAGATAGTCTTTGTATCAGTCAGTGTAATTCTGACACTGATAAAGTGGCTACTGAAGATGAAGAAATGCAGTTATATCCAGTAGGTGGAAGTTCCTTCTCCTTCGTTGGATCCTTTAATTGGGATTTTCTTGCTGGTGTCAGATTTTTTTGTTGTTTTTGTTTGATTTAATGATCATTGTTGCCAGTGATGACAATGATCTATGATTTAAAATTGTCAGTATAAATTATGGCCTCAGGCAACATTTCAAATCCATTCTTTCAATAACGAACGATTATTTTGAATAATTGCCTTAGCTTTCCAGCCTCTCTGGGACGGGTCATTTTTCACTACCGTTATTAGCACTCTGCTGTATAAATGATCTCGCATTATGATGAGAATGGCACTTTGTCAACGTAAAGCACCGCTCATGCACTCACATGTTTATATATGAAGAAGGCTGTGTGTATCTGTTGTATGTTTTTGGTCCAGGGCGGAGTTATTAAAATAGTTTGCTTGCTGTATATACATCTGTCTAGCAATTTGAGATGCTTCCACTCTTCATCATCTGGTGCTGGCAGCTAGCAGTAGGCTGTCTGTGAATGAGTCTAATCATCAATCAGGATGCAGGATGTGGAGGAGAGCCTGGTTCTCCTGCCTGGTGCTACTTTATCTCCATGTCACGTCCTTCAGCGCTCATTACTGACGTGTTCCTTCCGCTCTCTTCACCTCTCTCTTCCACAGATTTGCCATGTCACTCGGGTCCATATTTACTACATACGTAATCCTTCCAGTCTCAGTCTCCTGCTTCCTTCCAGTCCACGCACTGAACACTTCCTCACTCTTTAAATAGTCGTCCATGTTTGCTTGCATTTAGTGGCCAGTGATTCCTGCCAAGCTCATTATACTCGAGGCCTGCCTCTTTCATTTGCACATGATGAGCACAGATTATACATCAAGCCTTCCCCTAGCACACACAGTGTGTCTAGGTTTTTCCATGAAAGATGATGATTTAGGACATAAAGGGACTCCAAGTAGAGCAATTTTTGTGTAGAGTGAATGCGGTCGTCCAGCAGCAGTGATTTAAAGCAATATGAATGAGTTGGGTACATGAAGCATTGATGCATGGCACCCATCTGGCTTTCATACTGGTCATTTCTCCTGCTCTCCTAGCAATTATTATCAACTGCCTATTCAGTCACAGCACAATAATCACAGAGCCCAGGAAGCCACTTCATTTTGATGCTGCATTCCAAAATGCATTTCTTTTCGGTTAAGTGCCAACATCACCCAGAGAGAAGTCTAGTTATGCTGTTTCTTCAGAGTGAGATGTAGTTGAGGTCATCTCCCCCCCCATCTAGATCAGGGAATAGAAGGTCCAGCCATACAGAGCTGCCTTGGAGATTGCAAAGGTGTAATTTGACAAAGTTGACATGTCTCCTGGAATCAGACATAGGGCTGGCCTAAATTTTAAATGGAAGCAACTGAAAACAACACAAAAAAGTTCCTACCCTTGGGTGAGGTGGAAAAGGTTGCATATCGGAAAAGTTTCTGAATAACTGATGTGTGTGTTCTAGTGTGTATTATCAGATTTTCTTCAGCCAAGCAAACCCTTGATCTGGAAATAATAAAGGATTATTTTGTTATTTTATGAACAACAGTTCTAGTAGTCTTTAAATATTTATGTACCGAGTTTTGGATTTGATACCAATTCATTGTAGTCAACAGGCTAATAGATATAAGAACTAAATAATAAATAAAATTGTTTTGGTATGTTGAGTAATATTCTCCACCTCAGTAAAAAAAATATATATAATTTTTAAATCCCCGATCTCCTGGCTATACTGTATGCTTCATGACCCCGACTTTTCGGAACTATGCAAATACCTTGTTGCTCCTTTACACAATATTAAAACTATTAATTGAAAGGAAATACAATTTATCTGACATGAAAATTGGGGTGAAATTGTCTTCTCAGTTTAGTCCAGTGATGGTTTGTTTTTAGAATTGCCCTGTGACTTATCAGGTCCAAAAACATTTCATTTATGATTCATTACAAAATTTGCGCTGTTGCCAGTTCCTGTGTTTAAATGCGCAGCAATTGCAACCCAGGATTAACAGATGTTAGCTTGATAACCAATAAGTGTGAGCAGTGAACTGAAACCAGAACTATGGTCAAATATGGATTGTGAGTGCAATTAGAGTCCATACGAATCAACACAAACAAGAAGTGATGGAAGCACCCACTACCAACCCAAGGGCCGCCAATAGGCACTACCCATTTTGGAATCTTTTATGCCAGCATTAAGTAGAGTGCAGAAAATGAGGGGCTTTTTTTGTGTGTTTGTTTTCCCCCATTTGATTAGGATTCAGAATAATTTCTTTTGCTTAATGCTATATTCTACATGTCAGAAACCATAAAATTGTGCTGAACAGCCTAAATTTTTCTGCAGCAGTAACAAGGTATCTAAAGGGCTAAGTAGTTTTATGATTTTATTTGGACAAAAGAACCGATCACTTCCAAACAGGAGCCTGTAGTGGCTGTCAGAGGTGGCATACCAGACAGTGTGGGATCTTTTCAAGTTTGCTTGTTTTGCTGATGGGTGATGCACTGAAAATACATGTAGGCAACCTGTAGTGAACCTCAGTTCATTGTGCTGAAACTATCCATTGTAGCCATGTGTCATGTGGCCATGGGAAGAAGATAGAGTTTTTTTGTTTTTTGCGGGGATTTTTTCCCGATTTTCTCCCTAATTTAGTCGTGTCCAATTCTTCCCCGTCACTAGGGGGCTCCCACATTAAGGCTGCTAGTACTACCACTCAGTCAGGAGGGCCGAAGACTAAGTGTTTCCTCCGAACCGACCGCATCTTTTCGAACTGCTCGCTCACGCTCCGTTAGGGGCGGCGTAACACACTTGGAGGACAGCGCTATCCGCTGAGAGGTTACAGCATCACCCGGGAACCAAACCAGCGATCTCCGGATGATAGGGCGAGCACTTTACCACGGCGCCACTCGGAGGCCCGGAACAAGATAGAGTTGATGCACTAATAAGACCACAGAAACAATCACGTTCGATATCCTGGAAAGGATTTTGATTCATGCAAATTTTAATCATTTTATGGTCATCTCTTGAGCAATCTCGACTCGATATTCTGTTTGAACCAGTGATGTCGGCCATAATTGATAAACACATGATGAAATAGCAGTTCCACTGTCTCTAGAGTCAAGGGCAGCCCCGTAGGTAGAACCTGCATTTGATCATCAGTTTATTGCTCCCGGGATGACTTCCAAGCCTTAGTTCCTGGGAAGATTAGTCACAAAATCTGTTGTAGTGTGAAGCCAAAGGCACTGTTAGACTACACTGCAACTGGCAGCATGATTTGGCTTGGACACAGACTGAAGAGGAACTGATGAAATTATCGAGCTTATGTTACAGCAATGAAAGGCTCCATCAGATGTCAGAATGTCCATAAATTAGTCTCCAGTTTTCCCTATGAATAAGATCAGGTAACGCCATTATGTAAAAAAGGCAGTACACACTATGTCTTGTGAGTCATGTGTTCTGAGAGAGAGCTTACTGAAGCAGGTTTAGAGTGTCGCACCTGGTGGAAGATTCCAATATGATATTGCTGTGGTACTGTAGGGGGAGTTTTGTAGATTTTGGATAAAGCCGTTGTTACGGTGGCCAAGAAGTGCAAAACGAAATAAATTCAAAAACAAAATAAAACTAAATACAAAAAAACATTCAGAAATAGACACAAAATGAGAAAACACAACGATAATTCAGTCAAACCAACAAAAAAAAAAGCAAGGTATAGTTTGCGAATAAAATTCCTATCGCTGATTGGAAGAGACATCGGTCACTCAAGATATACAAGAAGTAGTACTGCAGCCTCACATACATTTAGATGCCGTGATGCTGCAGTACTTCCTGTATATTTTGAGTGACACATGTCTCGTCCAATCAGTGATGATAAACAACAAACCAAAAACCATAGGTCTGGTTTGCGGATAAGAATTTCATTCACAAACTATACCTACCTTTTCTGGTTCGACCTGAATATGTCGTGTTTTCTGATTTATGTCATTATGTATGAAACTTGGTCAGCAAAAGAGTAAACTGTAAGTGTGACTAGAAAAAAGGGTTAAAACATTGACTGGAATCGAGTATTCTTGCTGACTTGATGTATTCATGGTTACAGCAATTCATGTGCCACCGTTCATCAAGACTAGCTTAGTGTTTGACAAATCTTGGTGGGCGAAATTCAGTTGCATTCACTGCCTGACAAGAACGGTGTCCGGCCCAACGGACTTCGAAACATCTCTATCCTGATCACTCGGCTCAGTTTGATGAGTGCCTCCTCATGCATCTCGCTTCAGGGTAGTCTTTATAGGAGAGTTTTTAAATAGAGATTTGATTAAAGCCACCAGAGGATTGAAGTTTACCAATGAGTTGTTGGAGTTATTTGACAAATCAGGCCATAACTAAGTCTTAAACTTTTCATGCTCTGGAATCTAGATTTCTGGAACTCTAGATCAGTGTCCATGTATTCATTCAAAGATAAAACTTCAATGAATACATGGACAATGTCCATATAATAGCACCAACACTTTGTATAGTGCACCACTGGTGTGAAAAGCTATTGCACACTCGGATCCATTTTAGTTTGTTAGCACTGTGTGGTTCACACTTCATCAAGATCTGGGATCGCACAAATGTACGGTCCAGGTTTTCTTTTCCCTAAATTTGTTAAATCTAGATATTCATGTGAGGAGGATGATACATTTATAGGCAGCTTTAGGCTTTTAACAAAAAAGCAACTGGTGATAAACTATTAATAATATATTAATTAACAATTAATAATAAATATTGACATACATCATTTCGCTTCCTAATGACCAAAGAATGAAGAACTTCCTGGCACGAAACCTTACGAGCAACGAGACAGAGGTTTGTTCTCATGGACTCCCTCTTTATACTCTGCACGTTGTAGAAGTCCTCTTTTGTGGTTCGAGCATACCCCAAGAGATGCAGCTTCAAAGCGAAAGTCAATCTGTAGTCCATGCACACAGGAGCGCACTCGCGCTCGCACACACAGAGCCGGAAGATTGCGAAGACATTTGAAAGACTCCTTTTAGGTCTGTCAAGTAAAAGACAAACGAGAGGAGCCTTTATGTTACTGAGGGACATATGATTGGAAGCAGCTAATAATAATAAAAAAAAAAAGCAAAAGGAGAAAAGTAACAAAGAGGAATGTATAAAAATAAATAAATAATTTGCATTATGCTTTATTACTCTTGCAAGTGAAGCGGCAATTGCCCACTCGGGATCATCTTTACTTGCTTAAACCACAAAACACTTATTAGCTTTGTTTGTTCTGTCAGCCTGTGGGAGTAGACGAGGTAGGAGAGATTGACATTCTGTGCGGTGTACTTATATCCTGCGTGACTGCATGCAAATGCCTCAGAGACAAAGCTTTAACAGAAGGACCCTGTAAGAAATAAATTATGAACCAAGTATAATGTAGCATAACGAACCTGAAAAAAAAAAAAAAAAAAGTTAAGGACTAATTTCCCAACAGAACTTTACAAAAAAATATGAACTAAATATAACTATCATATTATAATACTACTAATTGTGACAAACTTCCCACACAGTAGAGACTGCAAAAAATTCCCAGATTAATTAGTTTTGCAATTAAACTAAACCAAGGGTTGAAGTCAAATCTAAATTCATATGATAAATCAAGTTTTGTTTTACTGACTCAAAACTGACCACGAATCTAGTTTCAGTCTCGCTGTCCTGTAACCTCTGATTGAGCTGAATTTTTTTTAAAAACCTTAACACAACTCCTCTACTTTTCTTTGATGGTTGTCGAAGCCTGGTTAAGAGATTTGACAGAACATGTTGGTTATTAGATCCCGTACCACAGAGATGAAAGGAATGATTTGTCTTGTGAACTTGGGAGCAGCTTTCTCTAAGCTTGAGCCTGCATCAAATATCTCGCCAATGTCAAACCAGGCCGTCATAAACACATCGCCTTGCCCTTGCACAAATGTGCCGGCTAACCGTAGTGGGGAATGTTTAATTTAAACGACTTATTAATGATTAATATCTCCTTGTCAGTGTGATATTGATGCTTTGTCTCAAGCGGAATGTGTTTTTTTGTTGTTGTTGTTGTTGTTGTTGTTGTTTTTCTCCCCTGTACAAAGCCCTCAACTCGGGCATGACACGGGACGGTTGGGTTGCTTTGATTGACCTAACCCAAATGCGTGCTTCAGCGGGCAGCATCCTGCTACGATGTGTGGAACAGCAGCGGATGCTAATACACCGCAGCTGTTTCCAACCGATTTCCTCAGAATGAAAGAAACGTCTGAAATAGCTGCAAGAGCTGCAAGCTAAGCTCTTTTGACATGCTAAAACTCTGTTGAGTTGCAGCATTTCTCAAAATTAAAAAAATATATCTGTATCATTATTCTTCAATTCTGAGTCATATGAGGGAGACGCACACTTTGCACAGCAACCACTTTATTAAGAAACCCTGTCCAACTACTCATCTATATACTAACCAGTCATGTGTATTATGGTCAATACAGGTCATGAACTATGCTAATGCCCAATCTAGCTGATCGGATCCCTGTTCTTGTACTGTATATGATGTTGAACCCAACAAGCTTTTCCACTTAGCATGGTTGTAAAGTGTTTAAGTTCCTGTAGCATTCCTATCAGTTTTTTTTTTTTTTTTTTTTTAACCGCTCCTATAGGATGTTCTTTGTTTGCCGCACCATTTAAGATCAGCAGTTGATGGAACTCTCGACCCGTATCTGCATGCTTATGCGAATAACAACCGGCCGATTGGTTCATTTCCTATTGTTAATAATAAAGTGGTTATTGGATCTATGTTGTGACAGAATCTGGACCGATTACGAGCGAAAGTTACGAGTGAAAAGCGAAACAGGCAGCCCACGTATTAAGAAGGAGAAAATATTGCATAACACCTTTGTTTGTGTGTTATTCCCATCTCGACACTCCCACACTTAGCCTTTAAATGTAGCCTCGTTGAGCAATTACACATGCGGTATGTATTAATCAGCTGTAGATGAACTTCACAGCCCTCCCCGTCGCGCTGAACAGTTCGTCTCTCTGTTAAGGTCATGTCAAAGCAGATTTCTGTCTTTGGGTATTTTGACATTTCGAGTAATTGTGGGCTTTTAACCCACACTTTGCCATTCTGTGATCGTTTAAATTGATCTTAATATTATCTTTTTAAGTTAGAGGAAGTTTTTTTTTGTTTGTTTGTCAACATTAATTAAATTGGTTTGTATTGGAGCAAAAAGTAGAATGATATCAGAAAGGGAAAGAGTTTGGTCTGAATGAGATCTCCCAGACCTTTGGGTTTATGAGAAGTTCAGTTTTATCCTGGTTGTCATTGTTAAACATCTCTCTTTCTCTCTCTCTTTCTCTCTCTTTCTCTGGTCTTGCACAGGGACTCAAACCCATGGATCACAACGGGCTGTCAGATCCCTATGTTAAACTGCACCTGCTACCTGGAGCCAGCAAAGTATGCACTTATAAACTCTTTACATACACACACTTTACTTACCTTAAATGCATATTATCTATACCCTCGGTGTGGTGTGTCTAGTGATATTAGCTTATACAGGGTGGAATATGTATAAAAATATGTAATAAATTCTGTCTCTCTGGGCAAGAGGACATTCCAGTGTGATCAAGTGACCTGGGTTCATATTGTTCACGATGTCAGCTAACTAGTGTTTATAAAAATTAGCATGTAATTAGACACCGCGTGCTAGTTAGCAAGCTATATACATTAACACAGACTAAGTGTGTATTACCTGAGTGCAGATAATCATATAATACGTCATGTCTGGATGTTTTTATTATCAGATGCGACCTTTTGTTTTCTCATACATGTATGTAAAAGAGATCGCTTTAGTCTGGCTAGCATCTAGATACATTAACAGCATGATGTTCTAAATGACAGCTTTCCGCTCTGGTCCTTATTTGGCTCGGTTTCATCAGTGTTTGCGCACACCCGCAGGTTCCTGTCCTCTCCCGTGAGCCAGATCACCTCAGGCGATTTGTACAATGCAGCAGGCAGTGGGGTTTAGAACCGATAGCTTGCTAAATAGTTCATTACAACGGTTGATTTGGTACTTTTACAAAGCGAAGCCTTCTTTCTGGTACTCAGCAGTTTGTATGCCATCTATGGGGACGATTATGTAACATTTTGAACGCTCAAAGATTCTCCCACCCTGGATAGCAGTCCAAGCATGACGTTATTTGGGGCGAAAAAGTTTTAGTTTACCTCTTTCTCTAGCTACATGTGATTTCCTCCCACAATAAATGTTTTGTTTGTAGATAGAGACAGCGCATAACATGGGGCCCAGAGATGAACTGCGGTGTTGCGGGAGGAAGTTATGATTGGCAGAGAAGGTGGTGCAATATATGTACGGGTTACCGCGGTGAGGTATGCCGTAGGTACGACCGACTGGTTTAAGGTGGAGGGGGGAGTGCACCAGGGATCTGCTTTTGGTCCGTTCCTGTTTGCAGTGTTGATGGACAGGTTGACGGATAAGGTTAGACAAGAGTCCCCATGGACTATGATGTTTGCGGGTGATATTGTGATCAGTAGCAAAAGTACAGTACGGAGCTGGTTGACACAAGTACCAGGAATATTTAGGGTCAAGTGTCCAAAGCAATGGGGAGTGTGGTGAAGAAGTGAAAGAGAGTGCAGGTAGGGTAGAGTGGGTGGAGAAGAGTAGCAGGAGTGATCTGCTACAGAAAGGTAACGGCAAGAATGAAACGGAAAGTTTACAGGACGGGAGTGAGACCAGAAATGTTGTTCGGTGGGAGCGACAAGAATGGACAGGATTAGAAATTGAGTATATTAGGTAGGATGGTTTGGGGACAAAGTTAAGATGATGAGGGGTATATCGGGAGGAGAATGCTGGAGATGGAGCTGCCAGGTAGGAGGAAAAGGTACTGTAAGGCCCAAGAGGTGGTTTATGGATGAGGTGAGGGAGGACATGCAGGAGGTTGGCGCGACAAAGGAAGATGTGGTAGACAGAGTTAGATGGAGACAAATGGTCCTAACGGAAGCAGCCGGAAAAAGAAGAATAAATGACTTGTTTTAAGTTTAAGCACTCTCCACAAACTTTGTCTCCCTGTTAAGGCCAATAAGCTCCGAACCAAGACTCTGCATAACACCCTGAACCCCATCTGGAGCGAGACGCTGACCTACTACGGCATCACCGACGAGGACATGGTCCGCAAAACACTCAGGTACCCGCCCTCTCCTGAATCCTTCTTAAATGTCAACATCACATCATTAATGTCTTTTCCAGTTCATATCGACAGCCTTATCACACTCCAGTCTGAACTGTCATACTGTAGTTATATGTTTCATTATATTCATCCTGGACAGCTGAGGTATAAAATATTCACTGTAAATCAGTGTTTTGTATTTGCACAAACAAGAGATTTCCCTGTTCAACTAGACAACTAGGTTAATCTCATTTAATGCTGGAGATTGTGTGCGTAACGCACACATTAGCCAATGACGCGTGCATGAGGATGCTAATGTCGCTCTGCCTTGTTGCGTTCTTCATTATCGTCATCCTGATGCAAATCAGTATGAACACAGGTAAGCTTATGTTGCATTTTTGGAAGGAGTCTCCATTGTCAGAGACGTTGCACTTTAGCATTACACAAGAAATTTAATGTAATTAAGACTGTACAATCTCCTCATTTTTATTGCATAAAAAAAATGCAGTTTTTGGCAGATTGCACAAGTTAATGCTACTTTATTGAATTTCAGGGTCTATTAAGCTTCTCGAAGCAGCAGCATAGTTGCAGTGGGGTTATCCCTCATTACCCACCAGCACGGGTTAATGTGGGTCACGCTTTTTTTTTCTTTTTTTTTTCCTTTTATGCACTGTCAGTTTTATACAACAACATTCTGATTTCTAAGCGGCTTCTCTATTTATATCAGTTCCGTCGAGCCGTCTTTTTCATGTCCTGTGACAGAGCGGTTAATTGACATTCTTCTCGTCTGGAAACCAGACGAATGCAACGCATTCATCCCTTTCAGATGTTACATAAAATTTGCGGTAGTTCTGTTGACGCACCGTGCATAAAAGCCGGTTAACATTTTGCCAACTGTGTTATAAACCTCATAACTAATCCGTCACGTGATCTCATGGGCGAAAGAGGAGTTAATGATGATTGAGGTCGCAGAGTGTTCAGTTAATATTGTTTCTGTTATTGGGTGGAAAAAAAACGTAGAAGGCATGGAATGGGAAGCCATTGCTATTCAAGTCCAGGACAATTTCTGTGGATTTCACGGATGTCCACAATGCGTTCCGTTTTGACTTAATAGGAATTAGAGATTTCCTGCGGCGGATGTGAACTGTATCGGACGGTGGAAATTGTAGGATTTGCTCCATCCTGTTTCGTTCTTAACAGTGCAGTTTGTTCTCTACGCAGCAGAGGAGAATTTATCAGCCTTCGCAATGAGCACTTCATATCTCTCTCTCTCTCTTCAAATGCCGCATTCACAGAACCGTCAAGCCATTCTACTGTACATCAATAAATGAATAAAGAAGTAACACCACGCGTTTGTGACTAAATCGCGGCAAGTTAGGAGCAAAAGGGCGAGCGTGCCGCATCCCTCACATGTCTGTCTGGACTGTACTGAAATTAATGAGGCATGGCAACGGCTCTGCAGAGATCGCCTGTGATAAACAGCGCGACTCTGTACTTTCTCAGGACTGCTAATGACTGCTGGCAAAGTGTTAGCAAAGCATTAACCCTGTCATTCCTGACACTATTAGACCTGCAGCCTTTTCTTTTGTCATTAAAAAAAATAAAAAGTCATAATGAATATTCATCCTACATAGTGATGCTCAGTGGTCGAATTTGTTACTTCCTGTTCCAAGACTGTGACCCGCCATGCGACCTGCACGTTCCAGTTGCCAGAGCAAGCTTGTATCTGAACATGTGGTGTGTGTGTGTGTGTGGGTGTATGTGCAGGTAACGTGTATTGATCTGGGAGGGCCCACCTGATGATTCATCATGGCTTTTCTTTAGGCCCGTCTCTGCTAGTTTCCATGGAAACGCAAAGTATCCTTCAAAGGTCTTTCTTTTTCGGGGGGGGGGGACGAGCGCTCGCCCTTCATGCAAATAAGCACTAAACAATGACAAATCAGCAGTCTCCAATCTGTCATTTCTGAAATGTTTTCTTGTCCTCAGCCCATACATTGGGGCCGCGCTTTTATTTGAGCACCTTGTCTAGCCTTGATGCTTCCCGGCCCGGAAACCCAGCCGTTCTGCGTGGACATTCATGGAATGAAATAATTTTATGATATGAGAGGCACTCTCTCTCTCTCTCTCTCTCTCTCTCTCTCTCTCAGGTCGCTCGGCAGCTCCCAAACCTCAAAAGACTTTCTGTAATGAAAACCATGCTAATTCACATGTCTGAGTAGGAGTCAGGAAGGCACGCACGCCCACACTCAACCTTTTACTATGTGGATGATTTTACTTCCTATAGGGAGAAATTCTAGACTTTCCAGATTTACTGATAATCAAAAATAGTTTAGCAGAAAGGCCTTCATTTACATCATCTATATCTGTTACGCGTCGATTTAAGTCTTAATATTCACACGTAACTACATAAGCTACTTATGTGAAGTACAATAAGTGAAAATAGCTTTTAAATGGATTATAAGTCTGTCTGAAGTCTACAAACATCATACCACACGTCTGCCTCTTCCTCAGAGACACCCTATTCATGAATCAATGTTATGCAATATTAGTATTCAATGAGGCCGACTATGGGAACATTCTTTATATGGCTGTTTATATCCAGGAAGAATAAAAAAAAAACATAACCGTGTGTTAATAAAGTGACATGGTTAACCTTTTAGGTATTCATATTGACCTTCCAAGTGCCATCCAAACATCACTGAGGCACATCAAATGTTTTCTGGTGGCTCGTAATGCCCAAACATTTGACTAAATACACTTTAGATCTGTTTTATCTTGAGCTGGAGAAAGAAAGAAAGAGAGGAAGAGAGAGAGAAAATATGTGATAGGTGGCAGACCTGATTCGAGCTGTAGTTATTCAGGGGGTACAGTCAGCTCCAAAAGGATTTTAACAGTAAGTTTAACTTTTTTTGTTTGGTTTTTCTTTTGCCCTTGTACGGAACAATGTGTTATTGAAATAGATTTTTAAACATTCAGGTTTTATTTAAGAGATACTGATATTGCATTCACAATATTCCATTTTCCAAGCCTCAAAAATTTTATTATAATATATAATTAGCGCCAACTAAACACCAGTAAACAGGTGACAGGATCCCAAGCCAGACCGTCCAGTCCCGTCCCACAGAAAAGCCATGCAGCACAAATTGCAGGAAAAAAAATTCTGGAAACAGTGGAAATGCACCAGAACACCCAGTGCACTACAGCCGGCCATGCACAGGGCCCAGCAGGCAAAGAGCTTAAGGTCACCCACCAAACTCTCCAGACCCCAATCCGATTGAGCTTCTATGGGATGTGCCAGACAAACAAATTGCTCCAAATTCGTAACCTGAAACTCACAGTACCAGCACAGCATAAAGGATTTGCATCCAACATCCTGGTGCCAAAAAGCAGACTCCCAGAGGCCCTGCCGAGCCATACCCTGAGGGGCCAGAGCCACCCCAGTGGCACAAGGGGAACACAACACCTAGGTGTTTTTAATGTCAATGTGCATAATGATATGGCTGATCAGTGTATGAGGATTATTTTTAATACTTGGTTGAGAATCCTTTGCAGTCAATGATTACCTGAAGTCAGGGACACAGTGTCGGGGACGTTACCTAATAATGCTGAGTTCTCCTACCACAGGCGTCTTAGGTTGTTGTTTGTTTTGTGGGTCTTTCAGCCTTCGATTTTTCCTTCAGTAAAGGAAAAAGCAGCTCAGTTGGGTCGAGGTCAGGTGACTGACATTTGGCTAAATGTTGTGATGGATTTTTCTTTGCCAAAGAAAGAATTCTGTGGTCATCGACTTTATTTGTCTTCCAGGGTCTTCGAGTCATTTAAAAGTGCATTGCTTCTTTTGAAGTACATATAAAGTTAATTTGATTTGTCCACTCCTAAAGTTTCTGCTATCTCTCTCAAAATTCTGTTTAGTTTTTAGGTCCAAGTGCATAGGAACTAATATTACGTCTACAGTTTACTGCAGTGTGGTTGTCACCATGTTCACCTTTTTTATCTGAACTGTCAACACCACCGGATATTGCAGCACTTCTTATTGATTTCCTTTATGCTACAAGTGCGTTCTGTGTGGATTTATGCTTCGGCACTTCTCTAGTCTGTATGATTTCGGTCAAAGTCATCATCTCCATGTTGTACTTCTTTTAATACAGCTATAAATCTAACCAGTATTCATGAACATCGATGTATTTGTGATTTAAGTCCCACGTTACCGACTCATGTTCTCTCTGGCAAACCTGTAGACATTCAAAGGTAAGGAGATGTGTTTGGAATGACTCGTATTGGCAGCAGATGAAACGTGAGCACAGGCGCGCTTTAGCCATCTGTCTCGCTGCAAAATGGGTTATTCCATGCCTTTAAGGGTCTCCTTCATTTTCAAACTTTTGTCCTTATTATTTGATATTTCCCGCACACGTCTCCTAAGGATGGCTTTCACCCCTAAGCTCAATCTGACATGCTTCCTCATTGCACTTATTTTTTTTTCAGTAACAGTGATTGTCTCCCTAAACCGGCACACCCCGCTGGGTTTCTTTCCTTTACATTTAACACCTTAAATATTCTAATACCACTACTATAATGTGATGCAGGACCACTGCACTAGCTATGTGAGATGGTGCAGATCTCTGACTCATGCAGCACTTCTGCCTTGTGGCACTGACATGTTAATTAAGAACAAAGGGGAAAACAGCTTGGATATTTTAAGTTTGTTTATTTATTCATTTTTTTTTTTTTTTTAAATCAGACCTCATGTAACTTTTATAAACTAGCGCGTGGATGACAGCAGCATCTGATTAAGCAGTATAATTGTTTTGTAATTGTGAAATCTGCATGCACGAGCTGCCAGTACCATGAACGCCAAGACCGTGGACATTTTTCATCAAGCTCCTGAAACTACAGGAGTCCAAGTCCTAGCAGATTATAAGAACCCAGTTTCATTAGTGACGTTAAACGTAGCCGGGTGAAAAAACCCTATATGCATTAAAATGAGAATGTGAACTTCATTTATGCTCCCACCCAAGCTGCTTATGAGATCTCTGTGAGACTTTGAGTGATTGAAGGTATGTGGGTGTATGAGTGAGTGGCCGGTCGAATGCCTAATTCCCTGCACACAAACATACACATAAACACACACACACACTGCAATAAAAGAAAATCCTTAAGAATCCTTGAGTACATATGTACACTTGCGTCAGTTCCATCTCATCTACAGATGGAATGAAGTCCAGATATAATCTAGCAATATGTGGTACCGGTTGGCGGCGCGACAAAAACATCATATTACAAAACACTGCTATGCTACATGACAAAGTGTTACTCTCAGCATTAAAAACAAATTACTTTGTGGGATTTTTTTAAATCAATAAACTGACCATAGCGTCATTTTTATAGTAATACATATAGTAATACCTGCATGACCTATGGCTAATAATGAATGTAGTTTTGATGAGCTATCCTAAAAAGTCCTAGCTGGGAGTCTTAGACTAAAAGTGATTTAGAAAAAGTTTTAGAGCAACTCTGATTAAGGAAAATACAAAAACCTTTATCTTAGTGAGGAGGAGGTGTGGTTGACCCTGTTGCTAGGGATGATACAACAATTCAAGGACTGTGATTGGTTGATAAAAATAACCTCTGACCTCTGTAAAGGTCTTGAAATGCGCTCTCTGTGAAAATAGAATAGACAGTAAAATCATAATGTTTGTATATAAAGAAATTGTTTAATCATGACTACAGGCTGCTTCATGCAAAGATGCCAAATGTTAAAAATGTGTCTACTATTGAAGCAACCAATTTCCACACAGTAGTTAAGTTCGTACATTTTCCCCCCATATTTATTACTTGTGATCCATTTCAGATTGATGGGAGCAAAATGGCTCACCTTTTTACCAATTTACATGATTGTCGGACAGTCTATTTAAGTTGCACTTTTGGATGGTATGTAGCCAACAATCTTCTGGAAGGAAGTAAAACATCAAGAAAACCAAATTGGACAGACGAGCAGTGTTTACTTTTAGCTTTATGTTCAGTGTTTGGAGAACGTTTCTATTTTCTACCATTTTGTCCTCTGCTATAGAAACTCTTAAGCCTCATAAAAGTCCTCCTCTCTACTCTTAACAGATTTGACCTTACGAGCTGTTTTTAGGGCTAAGATCTTTCGTGAATCATTTTTATCTTTACTAAGATTTAATCCTAAATTTAAGGGGAAATTCTAAGAAAATGTCATAATTCTAAGAATTTTCTTAGAATTTCATCACTAGGACCGACTTTTAGGCTTAAGAAGCTTTGTGAATTCGGGCCCTGGAGTGTAGTATCTGTTAGTGTGTATACTGTTTAGTAGTTTACTGCCCAGAGTTGGATTTAGGCAATAAAGAAAATTCCACTACCTGAATTAGAGGTTTATAACAAGCACATCAGTAATGACGGTTAACATTAACAAAAAAAATATTCACAGATTTTTGGACACTACCACCTATTACGAAGTCGCATAAACAGCCTATGTGAACATTTTTGGATTTTTTTTTTTTTATTATTTCATACTTTAATCGCTATTTATAGTGTGACTGCAATGTGGGGTTTTTTTTTCTTTCTTTTTTTTTATGACAATGGTTATGACCTAATATTTAAATGGATATCTAATACTCAAATTTTATCTATCTTCAATACGGCCTGTGAAGTTTTATCATCTGCGTGTCATGCTGTTCATTTCAGTTCAATCCCTTTTTACTTCCTTTCTTCCTGGAAAGCTAGAAATTTGTAAAACAGCCCACTACTTCACAGGAACACTAGCTAACCATCTGTCAGTTTCTGAGTACATGATACATGAACAGTCATAACCTATCAAGATTTAATAAAAAAAGAAAAAGAAAAGGGATACTTGTACTGGCAAGAACATCTTTTTATTTGGGGTCCTGACTGCACATAATTAAACAGACCAAAAAGCAAAGCACTCTGGGGAGTATAGGGCTCTAATTCATTAACATAAAATGAAAACGAACCATTCCTAAGTGTGTGTAGGAGTTGCGCGCAAAAAAAAAAATCCTTTTTTTTTAAATAAATAGTTTGACATTTTTGTGCAGCACATCTTTGTTTTTTGTTTTTTTCTTGTTCATTCATCTAATTATTCAGACAATTTCTGCAGTTCTACAGCTCTGTCCTCATATTATGCATCATTTCTTTTTTTCTTCTTTTTTTTTTGCATTTAACTTCAAATACATGTCATGTTTGTTTCACTTCTTGCAGTCAGTTTCATTCTCAGTCAAACAGCTTTCTAGTGCTGTCAGACTTGGACAACACTAGGGTTTACTTGGAACTTGACCAAGACTTGCTCAGACGCTCTTGGGTAGATGTGGTCCTAATCCAACACCAAACTCTGCCTAAAAGAAGCAGAGGCAGGGTCATGCTTCCCTGGTATATATTAGGTAAAGACTTTGGATCGTATCATTAGGATCCATATATATAGTGTGTGGGACTTGGCACTTAATAACAGTAGAGTGTTAAAATTAATCCAGTAAATCATATTCTGTTATCTTGAGTAATAGTAAATTAAATTGTTGTTGAGAAGTCTGTATATAAATCAGTGTACCAGTCAGATGTACTCTGGGAAACTTGCTTGCTTTTTTTTGTTTATGGCCAATTGTCTGTGTCCAACACAGAGTTACACAAATGCTGTACTTGAGTAAGAGTTGAGATTCTCCATGGCAAATATATCTAAAAGTCCTTCATTTACTTGTATACTTAAGTAAATGTACAGAGGTACAGGGTAACCAAATTACAGGGCTTGTACAAATCTCTCTCTCTCCGTCTCTCTGCTTCCCGATTGTGAACTTGTTGTTTTCATCTATGTCTGCAACAAGCTCCACTTCTGTCAAACACCTGTCACGTCCTTAAACGATTTGTGCAATTCCGCCTAAAAGTCAGCTAATACACATCACTGTGGTTAAGTATTGCAAGAAATGTACAGTGGCTTGCAAAAGTATTCGGCCCCCTTGAACTTTTTCACATTACAGCCACAAACATGAATCAATTTTATTGGAATTCCACGTGAAAGACCAATACAAAGTGGTGTACACGTG
>JAQMYL010000017.1:14187096-14198173 GCA_030014365.1 Clarias pachynema | reverse complement strand
ATGTTTGTGGCTGTAATGTGACAAAATGTGGAAAAGTTCAAGGGGGCCGAATACTTTTGCAAGCCACTGTAAGTAAAAGTACAAATATTTGCTGTACTTTTGAGCAGAGTAAAAGTAAAAAGTGTCACCTTAGAAAACTACTCAAGTAAAGTACAGATACGAGAAATATGTACTTATGTACAGTATGGAAGTATATGTAGTCAGTTACCTCCCACCCCTGATCCAGCCAAATGTACTGTAATTGTTGTGAGTGCCAAAGAAAAACATGCGTCTTTCTACCCACCTGAGTTAATCCATACAGCAAATAGCACAGAAAATGCATTTCATCGAGAGCAAGACTAATACAGATATCAGATTTAAGCCTGAAAGATTATGTGAAGGATATGTTTACCAGTCAGGTAGGGGATTTCACTTGAGGAAGAAAAAAAAAATCTTTCTTCTAGCCAAGTACATTTTTTACACTTTTTTACAAAAGTAATATCACGTGAATTTGGGAGAATAAAGTGCTAGATAATTTATTTCTTTTAAGCATTTGATGTAAATAAATTCCTTCTATACTTCACATCACTAGTTAAAATTCGCTTGAGGATACAGCTTTTGTTACTTTCAATCCTTGTGCCTGCAGTAATGCCCTATTAAACATCACCTAATTGCAGTATTTACAAGCGATATGTTGAACTTTTTTCTCTTTCCTCCTACCCGTAGCTCTGAAAAGTGTTATTGCAGCATTTAATCTTGTCCCTGTGGTTAATGCTGTCACAGGATTTCCGTGTGTGACGAGGACAAATTCCGGCACAATGAATTCATCGGCGAGACTCGGATCCCCCTGAAAAAGCTCAAGCCTAACCAGACCAAGAACTTCTACAACTGCCTGGAGAAGCAGCTGCCTGTGAGTAATTCCCAATCACCAGACTGATCCAAGATCTCATGCACGTGAATATATTGGAAATCATTTATTAAAGAGAATCATGCATAATATAAAATGCCTTTAGATAACAGGGTTGCAGAAGTTTACAAAGATGTTTGAAGCTACAGATGTTAAACTATTATTGTTGCTCCTCAGATTGCGTATCAGTCTAATCTAATAAGACATTAGTCAGTAATTGAGATGCTTGCTGGTGGTGGTCATGTGCATAATACGGTATTAATGATGGTGGACTTGAATTAAGGACTGACTGACTGACAGCTCAACTCGGATTTGCACTTGACTGACCTTTGATTTGACCCTGACTTGCATCGACTAGTTTACAATGTCATTTTGGCTTGTGCTTGTCTAAAATGTAACTTGGACTTACATTTGATTGACTGGGAGTTTGACTTGGACTTGCACTTGACTGACCTTGGATTTCTGACTTGCAATTTGATTTGAACTATTATAAATCTATTATAAATATTATAAATGATATTTTAAATCATATTTTATTTTGACACAAATCATTTGCACTTAACTTGCAATTACATTTGACTGAATCATGATTTTAATTGGGCGGCACAGTGATGTTGTGGCTAGCACTGTAGCCTCATACCTCCAGGGATGTTCACTAAACATCTACTGTATGTGAACCTAAGAAAACCATTTGGTTTTGAGCCTAATCAGAAAAAAAGGCTTATATTTGCATAAAGAGCATACAGATTGGACCTTGGCGTAATGGAAAAAGGTCATGGGGTCTGATGAGTACAGATTCACCCTATTCTATGTCCCACTGTACAAGCCTCTGGAGGCAGTGTTGTGATTTGGGGTTCCTTCAGTAGCTCAGGTCCAGGCTCAGCAACATATGTGGGAATAAAATGAAGTCAGCTGTTGACCTGATTTGGACATGAACTTGCTTGAAATCAGATTTTATTTTGACACATCATTTGCAAATTGGCTTGCCCTCACATTTGACAAGATTAGAATTTGATTTGGACTTCACTTGCAATTTTATTTAAACTTTCACTTGACTGACGTGCAATTTTGTTTGCACTCATATATTAGACTAACCCAAAATTTGACTGTGACATGCACCTGCAAGACTTGCAAGTTGACTTGGACTCACACTTGACCAATTTCAATTAGGCGGCACAGTGATGTTGTGGTTACTGTAGTGTTAGATCTCCATGGGTGAGGATTCGAGTAGCGCTTCTGGTCTGTGTGCATGGAGTCTGCATGTTCTTCCTGGATTTGGTGGGTTTCCTCCAGGTCCTCTGGTTTCCTCCCATCAAACACAGAAATTCAGCCCACCCAAATGTTAACATTTTAATCTTGTCCAGAAGAAGATGGTCAATGTAATTACAGAATTTTTTGGAGCTGTTCACAACCAGTAATGATTGTTTGGATGGCAAGTTTGAAGTCTGTTATCCATTTAGTCCTATGGTTTCTAACAAAAAAGTGTAGCTATGAACCTTCAGACTCTTAAACCTACATGCTCTGGATCAAGTCTCTGCAGCACTTTTTTGTTCTCTGGTTCAACAGAAAACAGACAATTTGTTCCGTTCCTGCACGCATAAGAGTCACCTTAAGAGACATTTTAATGTACTGTACAAGAAGTACAACTTCTGTCACAATAAATTCATTGCCCAAGACCTTCAACCTCGAAGAAGCTCAACCCCAAGGAAGACTTTCACCAATTAAAATAGGTTTTCTTCAAGCTCTAGTGCAGCTGTCTGAGGATTAGCCTGAACCTCACCACTTTTTACTTGTTAATGAAAAAACATCTCAGTCTTAAGACCTTTCTGAGTCCAGGCATTGTGTATTGCTCGGATTACAAGAACGGGTTCAGATGCAGTAACTGCGGCTGTGTGAAAGGAAGAGGCATGCATTTCCGTCTCAGCAAACACCTTATCTGGATTAGCAGACTATTCTCTTCATTCCCATTATTAAAGCCATTTTTATTGTTCATGTTTTTTCATCAGATTGGTAAATGAACCCAACCCAGCGTCTGTAACGGCTTTAGATTTCGTGAATTTCTTTCTAATTGACTTGAGGGCATTTTTTTAAAGAATTACTCCACTAAACTATTATGAACTTGCAATATGGCCATTATAACGTAATATGGTGAATTGCTGAATTATGTCTTCCAGTGGTTTCAGTCGTGCTGTTTTATTTTTCCCTATGGAGACATTGCATTAAGTTATGTTTTTAATATTTAAGTAATGACAGAACAAATATGTATGCAAGCTTTTTATTGCGTTGTCTGTTCAGCAATTTTTGGGCTTTTAGGTGTTACATAGGTAATACACTGCCTGGCCAAAAAAAAAGTGATCAATTCAGAAAAGTCAAAATATTTGTCTTAGAAAACATTAAAATTACTGTAATTGGGTTACGGACCTTCCAAGCCTATAAATAAAATCTGGAAAGAGAGTGCTAAACGTCAAAGAAATGCAGTTAAAATAAAATCATGAATGACTGTGATCGAAGATCACTTAAACCCTTGGTGCAGTTGCTTCATAAAAAAGTAAAAATCAAAGTCTTACATTTGCTATAAAAAGCATAAAGATTAGACATTGGAGCAATGGAAAAAGGTCATGTGATCTGATGAGTTCAGACTGACCTTATTCCAGAGTGATGGTGCATCAGGGTAAGAAGGGAAGCGCATGAACCGATTCACCCATCAGGCCTAGTGCCCACTGTACAGGCCTCTGGAGACAGTGTTATGATCTGGAGTTGCTTCAGTTGGTCAGGTCTAGGCTCAGCAACATAATGTGGCAGTAAAATGAAGTCAGCTGACAACCTGAATCTACTGAATGACTTACGGTTAGGGTATCACGTGTGTGGAGTTTTCATTCCCTGATGAGACAGGAACATTCCAGGACAATTGTGAAAGAGTGATTCTGGGAACTTGAGCAATCATTTTCACAGATGAACTGGCCACCACATCAAAGCTAGAGGTGGTCGAATGAAATCTTAGTGCATGTGACTTTCTTTTCGGCACTTCATTACAAAACAAAAGCACTGGTACATGTGTCACAAATTGACATCTGAATTGATCCCCAGTGTTCCATATATTAATATTTTCATTTCATGGTCTTTAAGCCATGAGAGGTCAGGTCTCTAAGGAAAGCCTTTGAAAGGTCAGAGGTTCTAAAGCTCTTGATTGCCTGGCTCAGAAGCATAAAATGAAATGAAACCGTGTACTGGCACAGATCTAGACCAGTAGAATTTTACGTTTTAGACATAAAGACTGATAGATTTTATTTTATTTTATTGGTTTCTGCAAACAACTTGATTTGGTTTTTAAATGGAATGGAAGTACAATGAACTGAGGCAGTAGTATTCCCTTTTCAAGTGCATGCTGCATAATCAATAGTATGTTGAAACAGTAATGACACAATTTGGTGTGCTGATATATAGTATATATATAAACATAATTATCTTTTCACCTGATCATTCTCTCCTCGGAACTGTAATAAGAATAACACTGTTGTTGGGCATGTCAGTATGGCTAAATACTTTCAGAGCAGTGATGATAAATAAGGGAAATGTCCTACCTTTAGCCCAGGCTTATTGTAACCTTTACTGTAGTTAGCTAGATTAAAAAAGACACCTGTGTACAATATAAGATGTTGTATGATGACTTATCTAAAAACTAACACTAGATTTAACACTGACTCACAACAGCCCAAGAAAATCATGAGAATTCTGAATTTTTTTTTTTTTTTTTTGGCCTTGAGCTCAAATCTCAGTGTTTAGCAGCCAAGTGTTTGTAGTTGTTGTTTTTTTTCCAGCCAAATTTTTTATTTCCTCACACATTTGTCACAGTCGTTTAATGTAACAAATCAGTGCACTGGTCAGCAAAAAGGAGAAAGTGTAGAGGCAAGCAAGTCGATACACTCCATCACAGCCTATCGTGTCCGATACACAATCATTCAAGACTCGATGAGCAAAGTCATAGTGTCAGATCTGAGACCCGTGAGGCTGGCCAGAGATAATGAATGCTGATGGGATGCCCTCGGTCGATGTGTAAATTTAACATGACACCACTTATCAATCGCCCAAGCATGGTTTGTTTGTTCTTCAGAAGGTGTGGACAAACAGGGCAATGACTGTCTATTTTCCTGTAACAGAACACCTAGTGGTATTGTATTCCTTGCTTACAGAATACCGTAACTGTTTTTAATTCATCATCATTGTTATTAAAACTGAAAAAAAGAAACTTGGTCAGTTTATTAGGTACACTCAGGAAGTTTTTACCTTCATTTATTGTTCACTTTATTAGTTGTCCCCTATGATGTAGGCCACTTTTTTTTTACTACAGTGGAACCTCAGATTGTGAGTAACCCAATTTGCAAGCGTTCCGCAAGACGAGCAAACATTTGTAATAAATTTTGACTTGATAAACGAGCGAGTCTTTATATACGAGTACCGAGCATCATGAATCGCTTCTTGTCTCCATGCTAAAATGCGTTATACAATTTCTTGCCATAACATGTTCCACCTCCAGCAATGGAAAAGCATCACAACAGGACGACTCCTGAACAGCTATTACTCTCATCCCTGCAGTGGCACTAGTATGGAATTCTTCATACAGTAGCAAATGTAGTGTTAGTATCCGGTAGAGCAGCTATGATGGGATTCGGTGGGAGAGCATTGCATTGAAGTGTTTTTGATGTGTGTATTCAAGGATCTTGATGTCAAAATGTTGATGGATCTCCTGCATACTACATACATATTGGTATCCTGACAATAAGCACATGCTTTGTTGCTTCATTCCTTTAATGATCTTATAATCTACCAGCTATCCAGCACTAGAAGATTTTTTTAAAACTAAAAGCCAAATGTGATTTTCATGCTTGTTTTCCTGCATTAATATGTTAATATGGCCTTATTATTCAAGAAGATCAGCTATTCAAATCAGCACTAAATCTAACAGCTAGGAGATGATTAAGGATAACACGGAGGCTGCTGCAAACACCCACATAAAAAAAAATAAAAAAAACTTCTTTTAATTGGTACCTTATGGCTAGCTTTGAAATCACCGTTCTAACTCTCTCGTTCTAACTCTGCACAGCTAACTGTGGTCATGATGTGATGCCAGTCAGACAAGAGTTTAACCTCTTTAAAAAAACTTCTCCTCTAAAGAGTGGATTCTGGCTTCTGGAGCAGCTACCAGCTGGCTGCCAGCATGAGCTGTTTGTTTAGGGGGGAGTGTATGTGCTCCGGAGGGGACGGAAATGACACAGCTCTGCTGTGGGCGACGAGGAGAGACGCCTCCTCCACAGCTAATTAACTTCATGCTTGATGGACTAAGGTGGCTTAGGGTTCAGAAAGAAACCAAAAAAAAAACACACACACTGAACTCTGTCGGCATCGAATCAGCCGGGAAGCGCAAAAAAAAAAGAAGAAAAAAAAACAGTCTAGACAGCAAGATGATATTCTAGCTATGATTATGAATCACATGAAAACTAATCACTGGGAAATGGGGAAGGTTCATAGTGGGATTTTTACACCATACTGTGTGTTCTGCTTGCATGACTATATGAAAAGCAATTAGCGTGTTCATTCCATTTCATTCTACTTTAACCTTCATTTTTTCTTTTCTACACAGAACTACAGACATGGCAACACTGGCTGGTGGCAGAGACACACCGTGCGACCAGCGAAGTTAATCTTTCGCTGTCGTCCGCTTTTCTTTCAGATCGATAAAACAGACGATAAGTCTCTGGAGGAGCGTGGGCGCATCATGATCTCGCTGAAGTACAGCTCGCAGAAGTGTGGCCTGGTGGTGGGCATCATCCGCTGCGCACACCTCGCTGCCATGGACGCAAACGGCTTCTCCGACCCTTATGTTAAAACGTGAGTTTGTCTCGCTGCCTCAGTGACTAACCTTTCCCGCGTAAATTCCTCTGCTCACCGGTAATCCTGTAATGAGCTTGGCTAGCTTTGTAAGGAAGCCTGGAAGCACCGGTTAGCTAAAAGGCCACCACTTTTTTTTATTTACAGCAAGCTTAAGTACGGACAGTGACCTCGAAACGGGCGAGACGTGAACCTGTCTCTTTGAGAAACCGTGTTCAAAATAAGTAGAAATAAATCTGCTGAACTGAAAGAAGGTAATCAATAAGGAGCATGATCTGAAAGAAATTGCCAAGGCATTTACAAAAATTTATATTCAGTCCTAAGTGCTGAGTTCACAGCAGCGGTTGAGGGTAATAAAGCAGAAATTCTTGCTGTGCAGAGGACGAAGAAATACAGACTCGGAAGCATTTAGAATTTATCCTCAGAATTATTTGTACTATGTGGATAGCAGTTATGATGTCCTGAGTATTAGGTAAAAGCTCAAAACACTAACAAGCTAGATACTCAGTCATGATTAAACACATTTACTGATTTAAAAAGCTTTGGTGTAAGTGTTAAAACAAGACCAGGTGAAGCAACCTTCTGGTCATGTCTCATGTTACAGAATCATTACATGGTCACAGATGCATAAATTGACAAACTTAGTGTAATGAACTTCTTTCATGTCTAGGAAAAGAAACATCCTCACATTTAATCTGCTTATAAAACACAACTGGATTAGGGCTTTGTCTGTGTACTGAAACGTTATAACACCAATCAGTTGAGATTGAGTGAGAGATTACGCTATAGCACCAAACAGATTGGCAAACCTGTTGGTCAATTGGTTGACCCTACTGTATCTGTGTCTCGGCAAGAGCTTATAGTCAATAGTCAGTCGTCAATTATACTGTTTACCCATGAATGTATTCACGGCTTTCACCATTACACCGCTTGCATTTCATTCATTCCATCCAACCTCTGTTGACTTGATTGCGGTGGTTATTTACCAATTGTTTCTCAACTGCGGTTGAGAAAGTTTGATCCGAACACAAGAAGAGCTTCTCCATTAACAAAAGCCCTTGAAGGATACAAACTATAGCCATCAGAAACAGTTAATCATAGTCAGCTGCTGAAAGAGAGATGGATGAGGAGCCTCTCCTGAAGCATACTGGTTTATTGTGAGTTACCAGATTGAGTAGCTGGGCTGATCTCGGTATACAAAAAAAAAAAAAAAAAAGTGTGTTTGATGATATGAGAGAGAGAGAGAGAGAGAGAGAGAGAAGGCTCTGAGGTGTTTGAGTGGGACTGGGGAAGCACTTATTAGATAATCCAGTTTACCCCTTTGTCTGTCTCTCTCTCTCTCTCTCTCTCTCTCTCTGTCTCTCAAAGCAACAGGAAGCCGTTAAAATTAAATGCAAGTTACTCATTGTTAGAGGAGGTGTGTGAGCAGTCATTTTATTCACTTGGCTATTCAATGAATAAATCAGTCGATCACAGTGGCAGAACAGATGCACACACGCAGACAAACACACATGTTATTCTTGCTGTACTTGAAAGAACTTTCCATTGACATGATGATAATACAGCTTAGTGGTGCTGTGCTATACATAACTCTCTGCCTAAATCCAGCCAGACTTTAGACCTTATACCTTATATTTGGATACAAATTCTTCTTTTATGAAGCAAACTATTTCCAACCCAGGTTCATGTAACATTCCTGGCATCTTAAATCGGAGTAAAGGACGTGTCTTGGTGTCGTCCCAGTGTTCATGTCAAAGGTTCTTTCCAAAAACACCATCAAGCATCAAGATGATGTCCACAGGAGGTTAGAGTTAGAGCCCAAACCCTATTAGATTACAGCAAGCGGCAGCGTTATAAAGCAGCTCAGGCGGTGAGTAAAGAGCCAGGGAGAGGATGGAGTGTGCATCTGTGTCGCAGGGATTAATTTCAGGGTAGGGTGAGGAAATGTACAAAATAAATTCAGTGCACAGTCTGTAGAATTAAACTACTGAGTCTGACTGGCTCATGCATTTCTGCCGCAGTAAGGGCGAAATCTGTTATTTAATCATTTAAGACGTGAGCTACACTATCAGCTACCCTCACCGTACTTAATAATGCTGCTATCGACTTTCCTCATGACCGCTTTATATAATAAAAATGGGATAAATTTTAGCTTAGCTGCACATTCAGATCTACACTTAGATCACACACACACACACACACAATTAGATGTACCTGTAGATTCAGAGTCCGCTTAGTGCCAGCCATTTTGGATGTTTTTGAAAGCTTACCATGTCCATGCCTGTCTAACCTAAATTCACTGATCTTCTGCTATTCTTATGATCTAAGATGCAGTCCATTTGTATCAGAGTTTTTGTCACTCAAGAGTCACTCATCTATCCTCTGTCCTTCCAAATCCACTTCCGTTCCAAGCCTTTAAAGACCCCGAACTCATCAGAACACCACACAAACACTGAAGCGTGATTTAAACCATGCTGATCTTGACCTCCCTGTAGAGAACGTCTTTAATCAGCTTCCAGGGCCTGGGTTTCTCCGGCCTTTGCAGCAGTCTTATAATCAGAGGGTCAGAGCTCGCTTAACCTCATTTACAGCCAAGCCTTCAGGGTGTTTCTATCAAATCAAATTAAACATGCACTGGAGTATCTTTTTTGTTCTACTTATTATAGTTGTTTTCAGGTTTGTTGATTTGTTTTATAGCTTTATTGTGAAACAGAGGTGGGAACCTGCTATGATGTAGCAGTGCCCTCTGCTGGAATACCGTTTTTATATAGTCCACATCTTAATGTGTTTCAGATATTTGAAGCCAGACGAGAACAAAAAGTCCAAACACAAGACTGCTGTCAAGAAGAAGACCCTTAATCCAGAGTTTAATGAGGTACTGCCTTTTTTCTTTCGCCACTTCACTAAGAATCATACTATGTGTAGTATTTTATTACAGTAATCTGAACTACAACTACCCCGTTTTGAGCCACAGCTTTCTTTTCTCTTGGGCTCCAATCTGATTAGCTTCCACAGAGCAAAGATTTTGTTTTTCCTTTTTTCCTACAGCCGTTCCTCTGTGGATTGAAGTTTGTTTTGTTTCTTGTTGTACAATCCACAGCCATGTCGTAACCTCCTGGCAGAAGCAGTCTTTTTAATCATCTCTTTCAGGCCCCATGCTTTCGTGATCACTGTAGAGCAGGCGGCTGGATGATCATATTCCCAACACTGATTTAAAATATATACAACAATATACTGTATATTCTCTTCTGCTCTCAACACAATTTAATGACAGAAGGGTTTCACCTCGTGTTCGATCAGACCCAGTGGTGAATTGTTGAAATACCGAGAGCCGTTCTTACTGTTTTCACCACAGCTACGTACGTTCTCGAACTAGCCATATTTACCATATTACAATTGGTATTTTACATGTTTACAATTTTCCTTTTCTGTCTATTCTCTTAAAGGATGGTGACAATTCTGGAGTTCATTACTTCTTTCTAGCTCTTAGCAAACATGCTATTATTCATCCACTGGACTCCTTTGTTTAGAATGATGTATTCTGTTCTAGCTCTTTCATGTGTTCCTTCTTGTTTTTTTATGCAGGAGTTCTTTTATGAGATCAAGTATACAGAACTGAGCAAGAAAACCCTTGAGGTGACCGTTTGGGATTATGATATTGGCAAATCCAATGATTTTATAGGTAAGTATGTACAGTATGCTTCTGATATCTGTTGTGTATCTTGTGAGTCTTACTTTTTAATAACTTGTTTCTCATAACATGTGACTTGTCATGTTCAGTGTTAGATTAGAGTTGTGATTAAATATATAAATATTATTTTGTTGGCCGACTTAATTAATGAAATTTGTGTTTCAGTTTATAGATTTTGAATTGATTCACATTTGATGGTTAAAAGTTGTTTTTTAAATCCTTAAAAATATAGCGCAGCTTTTGCAAAAAAACAAAGACTCATTTTTGTGAGACTACTGCTGCTGCTTTTGAGTTTATGGTCAGTTGGCAATACCGCCACATACTGTACTGGAGTGTTGGACAAAAGATGTGTCAAGGAAGAAATTATTTACAGTGGAACCTCGGATTACGAGCATAATTCGTTCCGGAAGTGGGCTTGTATTCCAAAACACTCGTAAACCAAAGCAAATGTTCCCATAAGAAATAATGGAAATTCAAATTATTCGTTCCACAGGCCAAAAAAATAAATACATAAAAATAATTAACACAAAATATAAAGTAAAAATAAAACAAATTAACCTGCACTTTACCTTAAAAAAAGTAAAAATAAATCCTGACAGATAAGTGTTTCCATT
>JAQMYL010000017.1:14141678-14163243 GCA_030014365.1 Clarias pachynema | reverse complement strand
CATGTGACACATCAAACTTATTGGGAATTTCACAAGAAAAACAATGGTGTGCTTGGTTTTAACGTAACTTTATTCTTGTTTTGACGCCGTGTGTGCGTCTTTCTTATAAAGAAACAGTACACCTAACAATGCGTGTAAAGCAAAAGAAAGTCTCATTAGAGAATTCATGATCATTAGAGATCCATTTTCTCCCTCTCTGTCATTGTGTGCGCGCGCGTAATTTGACACCGTGCCCCTTCACACACACACTCTCGCCTTAACATCTCACCCGCAATGAAATGCAAATCTTTTAAAAGGACAATTTTTTCCATGTATTTATTTGTGCCTTTAGGGGCATTATAGTACTGATGATAATATCAACTCTATAATAAGTGTTTTATTCTTCTCATACCACAGCAATTTTCCAAAAATTCCAAAAACAATTTGTGAACAGTTTTTGGTAATATTTTGGGTGTTTTCATAGTGCTGTCTGTCTCCTCGAAATCTCTGTGTGCTTAAGCATGCACCAGTCTCATCCTCTGACCTCCTACACAGCCATAGCTGATAAAGTAGGAAGGCTCACGAGAGCGTTGCTCTTAATGTCGTCGTCCCCCCCCCCCCCGAAATATCAGTAGTGTTAGACATAGCGTGGAGAACTTTTTTGTCCTCCTCTTCTCTTGTGTTTTAATGGAGGCTCACAAAACAGGTGCACGGTACAAATCAATCGGGACTAATGTGAAAAGGCTCTTAATCTTGTGGAATGTCTGCGAGATCATTTTACTTTCAGTGTTACAACTATTAATTGTAATTTGCTCTTCATTTCTTTTTTCTAGAATTTAATAAGACAAAGACATTTAGCTTGACGTGTTACCAGTTAGAACTTTGAAAGTGCCTCCATAAACATTAAATACAGTAAGTGTCTCATCACAGGAAACATCACCATATTTCCAACGGTTCCACATTTTCTTTAGTCCATTTGCCACCCAAGTCTCGCTGGAAGTCATTACTATGGAAATGACCATGTAGGAATAAAAAAAATAAAATAAAAAAATAAAAACCTGCAGATGGAACTAGTGTCAGATCTGCTGTTGTAATATTCAACACTTTGTGACCAATAAGATTTAAAGAATTCAGCAGTGCTGTGGTATAATCTCAAAGGCAATAATAATGTTGACTGAATAACAACCCGAGTACCATAACGTTTTTTTATGACTTTTTTTTAAATTTATTTTTTTATGTACAAGTTTTTCAAACTTTTAGTTAATGCACGCACAAATTTGACTCTGTGGAATTACTTGCATGTTTTTACCCTGCATGTTTTACCCTGTATATTCTCACTGTTCATAGTTTTGCTTGCACAGTGCATTTCACACTAGAATAGACATGGAGTCTGGGCTGAAAGGCACACAGGGGAACGCAAAGAGGTGCTTCATTGTACGGGTCAGCGTTTTGATCGGAATAGCTGAAACATTTCGTCTAGAATATTGGATTGTCCGGGTCAGGGGTTTCAGTCCTGGAGGGCTGCAGAACTGCTGAGTTTTAACATTCTGCCTCATTTAAGACAAATATATTTGAGTAAAAAAACAATTTATTGCGTCTCAAATAGCAGTGTGCCTCGTTTCTGTAGGGTTGTAAAAGAAGTCGTTTAAAACGTCCGCTTTAAACCTTTTGCTCCTTGTTTGAGTCCGCAGTGGAGCAACCCCCTGCTGTGTTGGTTTTTTTATTTTTTATTATTTCTTTTTTAAATTCATAACATTGCTAGCTTCATTAATCTGTTGTTAACATACCTCCAGGCTTCACTAGACACACCCACACATGACCACAGGAGCCATAGAACGCTTGCAATGTTTGCACTGTACTTTGAGGGACGTGTAATATGACGGCTTTAAAAGCATCACGTTATAGACTGTCATGATCGGTATGTCCGCTATACGTTAAATCCGACATCAGGACTTCATGAGAGAGTACATTAATTTGACAGCATGCACCCCAGACTTTATCGTAAGAAATCTCCACAAGTACTGTCCACCAAGCGTCATGACCAGAGCGCTCATTCCGACATGAACCAGACGCGTCCAGATTCCGTCAGATTGATGCAAAGGAGCGCGTGTCTGAAATCCTAGTGTGCAGTTTGAGACATGGCACGTCCCAAAGATGTATTATTCTCAATGCCTTACTGTTTTCCCAGAAAAAACAATCAGCCTTTTTGTGCCGTGCATACAAAATCTGTAATTCGAGCATATAACATGCGGAAAATATGCTGTCTCAGCCTGAATTTACTGTATTGTTTTTTGTGGGGGGGCATTGAGTTAGGAGAATAGAAAAAGCAAGACACCCAGACTTGTCCATTATGACAACTGCTCGTGCTTGTCGTCTCAGCACATTTTTCTCTTTGTGTGTAGCGACTGTGTGAATCTCCTTTCCCTGCATATACACACACACACACACTTATCAGCTACATTCTCTCTCTCTCTCTCTCTCTCTCTCTCTCTCTCTCTCTTGCTTTCTATACCCCCCCCTCCCCCACAGCCCGCATGCTCTCCAGGACCTGTTTATGAAAATAAAAAAGGTGAAGCCGATGGTAATCTGGAGGTGGTTATGTAAAGAGGATCAGCACGGCCTCTTGTTGGAATTCACCGGAACGTTCTCCTGGCCCTGGCTGTTCTTTTTTTTTTTTTTTTTTTTTTTTTTTTTTACCCATTCGGGTTTTTAAAGGTTGTTAAAAATGGTTTGGGGGAGTTGTTGATCCACATCTCCGACTTGGGCCGGAGCAGATCCCCTTTGCTTCTCCTCCTCCTCCTCACCCTGGTATATGTGTGTTTTATAAATAGCAGGGCCTGTCCTAGCTTTGGGAGCTGAGCCACAGTGAACCCCTTTATCTAACTCAATGAGACAAAACTGATGCACATGTTTCTCTTGTTTCTTCTCACTTTTTTATTTATTTTTTATTTTTTTAGTTGAAATCTTTCTGCAGCCCAGGCATGGCCTAGTTTCCTATTGCTTGTGGAACTGTAATGTCTCCTGTGAAGATCTGTATTTCATAAAGGGGGAGAAAGAAAAAAAAGTTCAGGGTGACTGTTTTTCTCTGTTGGAAATATTTGCTTTTCATACGTTAATGATAGTCAGATGTAGCTGTCGGGGATATTGTATTTTTTTTTTTTTTTTTTTCTTCATCTGCTGAAAAAAACAACAACGCCTGTACAGAAAGGAGATCCACAGGGGTTGCCCTTGAAACAGTGTCCCCCCTGCCTAGCGTGTCTTGTTTAGCATGAGCTCTGTAGGACATGTTTAAATATCAGTCCAACTGTTTGCTCAAGACATCCTTGTGTGTGTGTTTTTTTTTTTTTGCCCTCCCCCTCTGTAATGTATTTGGGAGTTTTGGCCGTTTGAAATGCAAATGCGTGCGAGTTCCTCAGTTACACAGGCCTAGTAAGTAGGCAATTGGTTCCCCCCCCCCCCCCCTAAACAGGGATGTTGTTCACTGGAAATTCACTGCACGATCGAGTTAAGTAACTTCTCAGAACGCTTGATATGAAGGTGATGACTAAATTGACAGTTCAGACTCAGATTACAGGCACGCTGGCAGAAATGTAGCAAAGAACCTAACAATTGCTTCAAAGCAGTGTAACTGATCGCTTCAGCATAGTGTAATGATACCGAGTACCTTTTTTTCATGCCAAGTAATTCTGCTTTTTGGGTGTGTGTGTGTGTTTTTTTTTTTTTGCATTTTGGTAGTAATGTAATCATCAATCTAAACTCAACTTCCTGTCTCAGTAAAGATGTATTTATTTTAAGTAGACGAGTGTACAGTGTAAATGTGTGATATAACGTGTTTTGCAGTAAACAGTGAAGGACAAATAGGACCTTTAGCAAAGTTCATTCTTAGCCACACTAACATTTCCTTCATCTTGGCTAACTTAATATCTCTCAATCCCAGGCCAGAGTGCTCTTTTGCGCTGCAGAAATCCTATACAGCTGATTTAAATCACCAGCTGTTTTTCCGATGAGCTAAGATGCACAACTGAGGCTTTGTTCAGACAGGCAGCTCACATTTAATAGTTTCTACAAAGAAAATCCTGCATTCACTGGTCTCCCGAATGCAATTGATTTCTGGACGTAGCATGTGGTTTGTAAGATGAATTCAGTTCATTTGCCATTTTGATAATCTTGACGTCATTTGCAGCAGGAAACACCATGGATGTCAACTTTTTTTTGTTTTTTTTTTGCAATAATTGTATTAAGAAATTTAGCCATTGATGTTGATTCGTTCTTTTACGATACAACGTGTATCCGGTTCAGGCATCTCGTACACTAGGGTGTTGGAAACCAGAGAACCTGTGGTCAACCCACATATACTTGTAAGCTGTTGTTTAGTGATCAATGCTTTGGGCTTCTCATTGTAATGTCATGAGATAACAGTAGGACCAAGTGAACTTCAAATGTTCAGGTGTGCCTCGGGGGGAAAAAAGTAACTCGAGCTCAGGACGAAATTCGGGAGCCGTGGACTGTAAAGGCTTCACTAAAACAAAGTTCATGAGGGTAAACATTTCAGGAAGCTTACAAACTTGGGAAGTATCTCACAGCACTTGGTGGCGTCGTACAGAAAGTCTACTTCCGTCCAGCCTGCATGCAAGAGCTACATGAAGTATGCATTGCCTCACCAGCTCCAGGGAGAGTTTTGCATGTTTTCCATGAATAGTTTTGGGTTCTTTTGCTTCCTCCCATCACTCAAAAACATGATGGTAGGTGGTTTGGTGATCCTTATAAACCAGGATAAAGTTGTTACTGAAGCTGAACGAAAGAGTGTTGTTGGCAGGTGGATTATTTATTTATTTATTTATTTATTTTTTTTAGAGTACAGTCCAAACATGGAAATTATTATTGAAAATATTTTAACATGCAACAAATACAATGTGCAGAACATGGACTTTCAACGGCTCTGTGGTTTTATTACAGCTAATTACAATAAATAACATGTCAATCCAGTCTAAACCATATCTCCCTTGCGTCTTGGTTTTCCGCGTCCAGGTTCGAGAGAGGGATCTCCCGATGGTCATGCACACGCTGTCTTCCGAGTTCACCCTCCTCAGGGTGGTCAATGGAGAGACGGTAGCCGCCAACTGCTCCGGAGTCACCAACGGTTTCGTCAAGCCCAAACTCGGTGAGAAGTCCTTTTATATGCGCTGAGATGAAAGTGGTGACGTTTGTGGTGCCAACAACCCCATCATGGCTCTCTGATTAAACTCGGCATGCCTGCATCTGTCTTTGTCTCTCTCTTTCTCTCTGTCTTAGTCCCTCGACCCATCATTCACCCTCTCTCCAGTCCCAGTAATATGTTCTGCGTGACAAGTCTGGACCCAGACACGCTGCCCTCTGTGGCCACCCTGCTCATGGATGTCATGTTCTACTCAGGAGGGTAAGAGCCTCGCTTTCTCTCACATATGGCTGACTCTGCGAGCCATCTGCTAGCCTGATAGGAGAACAGCACTGATAGACCTACAGTGCTCTGAAGGAAAACGAGGAAAAAATAAATAAAAACCCTACCAGTAAACAGTGAAGGACACTGTTATATACTGTATGCATGCTGATTTTAGAGAATATCTATGTAAAAAAAAAAAAATGTATCCATTGAATTATTTTGCTGATCTGGCATTCGGATGTCTCCACTCTTTTTTTTTTTTTTTTTTTTTCATATTGCAGTGTGTAAGCAAATGGCTATAATCCCAATATGGCTCATCCGATAAAGTCATAACTCAACTTAAACCTGTCATTCTGTACTTTGACCGCATTGTCAGTGTGTTATTTCAAATCCAGCGTGTTTGATTACAAGGCCAGTGCAACAAAAGAGTCACTGTCAAATTAATTTCAGACTGCAATCCCTTGTCAGTCCTGTTGACTGACATACAAGCACTCGGCTTCAAAGACAGCCTGTAATGACATTACTGCACTTATTAGAGAGAAGCACTCAGCAGAGTGTCTTATTTCAGTATTTTGCTGAACTCTTGACCTCACTGCACTGCGGTTAAAAAGAAAGAGGGGGAAAAAAAGCAGGCTGCACTTCAGACTGGATGTCTGTTGCGTAATACTGAGATTTCCTGGTCTGCTTGTATTGGTGACAGAGGGAAGGAGGCAGGAGCACAGAATGAGGATTCAGGACACATCCGCTTCTTCTCCTTCTCCCTGATTGAGGGCTACATCTCCCTGGTTATGGACGAGCAGACTACTCGAAGGTTAGACACGTCTCTCATCTCCATTACTCATAGCACAGGTGGGCAGGTGTGTGTGTGTGTAGTCACTAGAGACGGGTTTGATTGATTACACTGAAATGAGGATGTTTGATGAATAATTTTTCTTTTTTTCATCCAAATGATGAAACCACTTCCTTGCGACAGTGTTACATGTCTGGTGTTGACTAGAGTCTGTTTTGCTAGGTTCCCCAACAACGTCCTATTTACCAGCGCTTCAGGAGAGCTTTGGAAAATGGTTCGCATCGGCGGACAGCCTTTGGGATTCGGTGAGTTTTAAAACACGGCTCTGCAAACCCTTTCAATGACTCAGTTAAAGCCCCAGTTACTGTGACCTGCTGAGCAACCCTGACTAAATATAAAGCAGGTTTTATGAACCGTACAATTTGTTTTTGTCTTCATCAGACGAATGTGGGATTGTGGCCCAAATATCTGAACCTTTGGCAACAGCTGACATTCCAGCCTACTACATCAGCACCTTCAAGTTTGACCATGCTCTGGTAAGTGTTTTTATGTGACAGCACTTTCCACCGAGTGTGTGCTACGCTGTACTGTGACTCAGCAAGTTGGCTGATGTTAGCCATGTATCACTCTTCACACCGTCCCTAGCTGGTATCGGTCATCTGAATGAGAAAAGATTAAGATTCCATTATTTGTCACATGTACCTTACAGTACAGTGAAATCATTTCTTTGCGTCGGCCATGATATAGCGCCCTTGAAGCAGATAGGGTTAGGGCCCTTCGTCAAGGGCTCAACAGAGGCAGCTTGGTGGTGCTGGGGCTTGAACCGCCAACATTCAGTATCCCAGAGCCTTAACCGTTTGAGCCACCACTACCCGAGGCAGATGGAAACAAATTAGGGTTCACACCTCAAGCAACCAATCAAACAAACATAAAACCACAAATACCACAGTTCTTTGAAAACAGAATGTCTAAAATCAGCATCTTGATTTCTTGCAGGTTCCAGAGGAGAACATCCAGAGTGTGATCGGAGCCTTGAGGACCAACGAGAGCACAGGACAGTGAGATCGGACGCGAGCCTCTCCGAGTCCCTGCTAGATTATCATTTTCAAAAGTGCCAAGAGCTTTTTGAGGACTGCTGTCGGGAAGGGAGGGGATGGGATGAGATGGGGAGGGGGGTGTCGGGGTGGTAACGGGAGCCGGGGTGAGAATGAAAGGTGTGTGTGAGAGAGAATGTTTTTGAGAGTGTGAGAGAGAGAGAGAGAGAGAGATAGCTGGGTTGCTTTAGTTGCACTCTCCCACTTTGATTAGACTGATCGTGCCAATACCTGTCCACCAGCCTCCTGCCCCTGCCTCAGAGCGCATCCTTTTCTACAGGGACCCTCAGCTAGTTTGACTGCAGTGTTCGATTTCCCCCCCCACCCCCGCCTTATCTCCCCCTTCAGACCCATTTCACCATGATAAGGCTTAACTGAGACACGGGGTGGGTTTTGCCCCATTACCGTATATACACTCTCCCACACCACGACAATTCTTTATTCATCGCAAATAACCACAATGTATTAGTAATCAGTCTTCTTTAATAGAAGACCAAGAATGTACTTCGCCAACGTTTTGGTGTAAACGTCTGTTTCATTGCTCCTCCCTGATCTCGTACTGTGCCATGTCACTTTAGGCCTAAACTGACTCCTCGTGTGTTTTCCCTTGTTGTTTTTGAGTGCAATTCAAAAGCCGATTTTAAATAGTGATTATGAATCGATTGTGTTCAATTTATGGAAAAACACACAATTTTTTTTCTCCCCTTTTGTTTGTAAAACCATTTTTTGTTTTTCATTTGCCCCTATTTCACCTGAAGCTTGTATTCTAATTCTCAATGCCAAGTCACCGGGTTATGAATAAGTTGTTGTTCTTGAATCCAAACTACAATCAATGGCTTTCTGTGCTCCAGCTCTGAGTTGCGGCAGAGATTTTTCAGATTGGAATCAAAGGCATCACGGCTGACCTAGCTCTTGTACTTTTCCAAAACAGAGGTGGGGTTTAAGTCGCTATCTCACTATATTAGTCACTATCACACTTCTTCATTCTCAATTTCAACTGAAAAACTAGAGCAATGGATTGTGCAATTTACTGTACACTATTTAGTTTTGGACATTTTCTTCCCCCTTTTCACGCGTCAAGCCATCTTGTGTTTTATAACCATGACTAAAGAAATGGCACGCAATACTCTAGCTTCTTTACCAAGTTTTTACCGTTCAGCATTTTTTCGAACGACAAGCCGTAAGGAATTACAGTCCTTCATTGAATGTTAGTTGGGGTCTAAGTGTTAAAGGACACTGACGTTAGTTTAGGCCTTCAACTCTCTCACCCCAGTCTGCACTTTATTTAAGGTCTTTCCTGAAGATCTTACTATTCTTACTGATGTGAATAATAATAAATAAATAAAAAAGTGGGGAAGAATAATTGCTCCTTGGAAGGAATCTCTTTTTAAAAGGTTTGTTGGTCTTAATGCACGAATGGATTTTTTTTGTTGTTGTTTTTGTTTGTTTTTTCCCCCCCACAGGCTTTTCCTTTCTTTTTTCCCTGTAAGATCTGATTAGCAGAAACCATGTATTTATCAGTGTTAAAAATTAAAGGGTGACCTATTTCTTCTCTGACCATTAAAGAAATGAAAACAGTATTTTTGCAGCTTGTAGTGTTTCTGTGATGGATTGCCTGCTCGAGCCTTTGAGAATTCATTTCCATGGAGTCCAGAGTTGCTATAGAAATCGAGGCGTGCCAGCCAACTGCGAGATTCGTGTCCTGCTGGTTTGTTTCTCCTCAATTCACTCGCACTCTGTCAGGATCGCATGATCCAGTGTACTCGGCTGTCCAGATGAGCTTAAAGTTTGTTACATGAAAGCATCCATTATGCCTCTTTAACAAGGGAATTTATAAAGGATCTTCTTGTGAAGTTGTTGTGTTTTTCATTTGCATTAGTGCACTTCAGGTCTGGGCGTGTGTGCATTAGGAAGTGGGACAGAGCTTGGCATGGATTGCCATTGTCCTACAATCACACGCGGTGCAGCATGGAGCTGTTTTGTGTTTTAGTATACGAGTTGAACATGCTGCATCTCTAGCGTCCTGCATATGGCCTAGTTTTGCCTTCCCTTTGTGCTGACTAGTTTACCCTAGCTTCAGAAAAGCTATACGGTGAACTCAAATACACAAAATTGCAACACACTTGCAAAGTAGTGTTCTTAAACAATTATTACTGTTATAAATTATTTAATACTATTACTATAGTTTAAGAAAGAATATCTTTATTTTGCACCCGACATCACAATGTCTGTCCACAGTGGCCACTTCTGTATAGCAAAAGGGACGTTACATAACAGATGCCGGTGCCAAAACCCACGTACAAAACCACTCACGGAAGCACTGATTACATCTGACAATGTTATATCATCTTTAACGACAATATTTGCCTCATTATAATAATAACTGCTTCTAAGTCGTTCCGAATTGCCTCTGAACCATCCGTGTTGTTTTTCACGGCTAACCTGAGCTACAAAGCTAACTTGCTTCTAACAAGAATCCCAAATCCCTCTCTAACCTCTGATACTAACTTGGTTTTTGTGGAAACGTGGAAACCCGACATGTTCGCTATTAATTAAAAAGCTTGAAATGTTAGTATTGGTAAGCTGCACATGATTTTATAAAGAATAAACGCAATGTTCCATAGCGTCGTCTCATTTACATTTACTGAATGAGCTGATGCTAATGACGATGTTAGCAAAAGCCAGCAAATCCAGGAGGAATCATATTTATACAGGTAATGACGTTACGATAAATCAATCAAACATTTGCAAATTAACATCCATATTACCTTTATTCATACGTAAGTTGTGAAATCCAAAACATCATCAGCTATCAATTGCTAGGTTTCTCTTTTACGTAGGCACATGTCTGTAAAAAATCTATAAGGAGGAACTTTGCTAGCATTACCGTTACCAACTTCAGACCATTTCCTTTAGTGTACTGTGATAGCATTATTGCAGGAGCTTTCTAAAGTGTTGAGCGCAGAGATGCCTCCTTGTTCTGTGTTTTTGTTTTTTTTTTTCCCCAACCCTGTTACCCCGGAGGCACTACACACTCTGGACCTTTTTAGATATTTTACTGCCAGCACTGAAAATGTAAATAGAAGCGAAATCTAAACACCCCTGACCGCGTCTTTAATATTAGCTTTGCTTCGATACGCAGTTGGCGACTCATCTGCGTGTCGATTATGTTTAACAATGTTAAGACAAGTTTATTACAGAACACACAAATCACTTGTACAACGAAGCCAAGTGAAACAGATGTTGGATTTCTCTGCTTTGACACAAGGGACTTGATCTTCCTAGCGAGTTTTCACATTCATGGATCTTTTCATACTGGTCCTTTTATTTATTTCTTTTTTTAATGTATTTATAAAAAATGAAATAATAAATAGTAAAAAAAAAAAAAAAAAAAAGTTTAATATTTCAGCTTGGTTTTGGACAGATCACAGATCTATATTAAACAATTAATTACTTGTGTTTCGTGTCCCACTCACATGAAATACATTCTTTTTCACACCTTCCATGTGCAAGCTCCAGTAATCCACTTCCAAAAACCAAAGCAGCAGTCTAGTCTGATGCTCATAAGACAGACCTGACCAGTGCCACCATGTGATCCACGCCACACGCCACATCCACCACATGACCTGGAACGGTCACCTGTGAAAACCATGCATGTATCAGTCATCCTGAGTAACATTTACACACACAAAACCACCAGTCCTTGAGCGTTCTTTAAATTGTTCTCCATTACAGCCCATGTGTAGTAGATTAGGTTAAAGCGTGACAAGAGTGAGAAGTGAGAAGCTCTGCAGAGTACGAACCCGCCATGGAAAATACTGGTCATCCCTTTTCCCGATGCCAAGACATCCTCGCACGTTCTTGCCCCAGACAAACAGTTCACCGCGATCTGAAAAAACAATCAGCGCTTAGACTTAATCCTGAAAGATAAATCATAGTCACGTTTTACTTAAAACATCAGAGGCTAAAAAACAGTTGCATACTAGAAGGAGGAATAATTCTAAATAATGACTGAATTCATTCATAACAACAAGATTTTAAATATCCTAGATGGTTTTTATCCTGCATTCGTTCTAATATATTATCATTTCTATACTAACTATTCACCCAGAGATGTGTGATGGACACGTGGTGAAATGATCATGATTTATTTCGGATTCTAGAAGGAGTCTTCAGTGTCACCACTTTGTACCACTCAAAGGTAATGCTGCACATTCAGGTTTTCAGGACGAAGGTTTGCAGATCCCCTTATCCAGATGTCGGTCCATGACTACATCAGGCTACTTGCTTACAAGTTTACTGATATAAGAATACCATCACAAGTGTCTTTAAAATACACTAAGCAAACCATGCAACTTTTTAAAATCCTTATTAAAGTGATTATTAATGGCACTCAGAGGCAGACGTGCCAGGAGTAAGTTGAAGCAGTGACAAGCGACTGAACAAGTGCCCGAGTGGCCTGTGTGGACAGAAATGGACTCCTTTCACTGTTGCAAAGGGGAAATCAGATAAGCAACGTTAGAGGAAAAGGACACTTGACTGTTCAAGGTTGTATACAGTGACTTAAGGTGAGATCAGAGAGGTGTCCGGGGAGATCACGAGACCCTGACGTGGCGATGAATCGCCTACGATGGGCAGCAGTTCAGTTTTGTTGCGATTAAGTTTCAGACGATGATCCATTTGGAAATGTCTGGCAGGAATGCTGAAACCTGAGCAGAAACTTAAGTGTCTCCCTCAGTGAAGGAGAAGATGAGAATAGCAGCGTATGAGATATGATCTCACCAAGAGATTGAGTAGAGAGGGGGAAACAGGAGAGGACCAAGTCCAGAGCCTTGTGGGACACCAGTCAAAAGTCTGCATGGAGCGGATGTACATCACCTGAAATAACCCGACCATCTACGGTACATAGGAAGGTGAATCATTTAAGACGGACAAGAGAACCTTGTGGTTGATTATTGCTGAAATTCTGGTGCATCTAGCAACATGGAAGAATCGGTAGATTGATTTTAGTCTAATTATCTTTCCAAATGGGGGGAAAAAAGTGTTTATACTGTAGCTGTCGTAGCAAAAGTGTTAACTTGTTTGGTGAAACTCTGCTTTTGATAAGCTGCATCACACCACAATGTTATTGATTATTGTCCTATAACTGCACCTTTTTCATGTTTTATTGCTTATACAAGGTGTATATCTGTTCCCAACACATTTCATTTGAAAAATTTCACCTCACAATCCGAAATACAGTTTCTTTTCCAAAAAAAAAAGAAAAAACACAGGGGATGCAAACGTTTGCACTCAACTGTCACATGTTCCAGCACGAGCACTAAAGCCTCACCTGTGATGGCTGCGAAATGGCTGAGGCCACAGCGGATTTGAGACACTTTTACCGTCGGGTTGAACTCCGACTTCCCAAAAAGCGTCGCTGGCACCTTCTCCGGGATTTCTGACTCAGCCAGATTGGGCCCTTTTCCCAGGATTCCGTAGCCCCACACAAACACTTCTCCATCCTCTGCAAACAAACATCTCCTGTTACATCGCTTGCTGCATCATTAATGTGCAATAGGAAAGACTTCAGGACACCTAGTGAGATTACAGCTTTCTATCACCAAAACAAAGCAACTGAAAACTTGCCAGGACGTGACATGGCGATATATTCATGACCAGTGTATAAATAAAACAATCTAGCACTTTTAGATCGTGCCAAGTGAACACCAAATATGCTAGCAGCTGGTTAGATGAAAGGTGTGCAGCAAAAAACAAGTTCATCATCATCATTTTCATGCAAAGACACGATGCTCACCATTGAGTACGGCGACCTGAGTTCCCCCGCACGCCGCCTGCGTCACCTTACCCACGCTTTTCAGAGGAAGCAGCCTTGGGGAGCTGATCTGCAAAAAAGCCACATGGGGATGCTGCATAACCTAATGACTAATAAACAGGATCTTTTTCTTATTAACCTAAAAGCTAAGAAAATGGAGGAAAACAGGAACTATCTTGTTTCTTGGCTGTCCTTTAATAAGTGAAATGTATTGAATAGTAAAAATGTTGCGGTATAAGAGGAATGAAGCATGATGTAGGTGCTGTTGTTGATAAATAATCCATGTTAGCGTTGCAACAGATATGCTTCATTAATTTGCCTCTGATATGCAATTTTGTAAGTCAGAGGTATTATTATGACAATTCTAAACAATATAAACTGCTTAGCTCGTACCTGTGTGGACTCGGTTACCGAGGCGAGTTGCAGGTACTCAGAGTTGCCCCAGCCAAAAACATGACCGTCTGTGGACACAGCCAGGCTGCAATCTCCATACGTGTTCACCTGCTGAACTTTGATGCCTTCCAGGTCTCCGCCCACTCGGACAGGCATCGCAGCCTTGTTGTGATGGCCCAGACCTGAGGAGGCACGTAACAACCGAGTTAGTCCCAGTTGTTTCATATGACTAATAACTCGTTTAATCACAATCTGGCTTGAAAAACCTCTGATTAAAGGAGCACGTTTGTCTACAAAAACCTCTGATTAAAGGAGCAAATTCATCTACAAAAACCTCTGATTAAAGGAGCATATTTGAAAGAAGAGGAAGGGAGAGGAGATGAATGGCACTGACCTGTCTGTCCATCTGCCCCCCAGCCACAGGCATACACAGCGCCTGATTCAGTCAGGAATAAACTGTGGTCCTGCCCACACACCACCTAGAGAACACGACTGTTTATTTAGTAGACCTGTGAATCATACGTAGACTGACGATTCGGTTCAATTAAATTTTGGAGCATTGAGATTTTCAGTTTAGATTCAATTTGATAGCATTAAAGTTAACGGTCTGATTTGGTTTAAGCAACTATATTTCTTACAGTTTTTTGGGGGGAGACTCTGGGCACGAGGCGGAATACACTGAACGGGGTGCCAGTCCATAACAGAAGATACACACTTACACACACAGTACAGGCGGGAATTGAACCTCTGACCCTGAGGCGCGAGGCCACAGTACTAACCACTACGCCACAATTAGAAACAAACTACTTAAAGTATCTAATGTGCACTGAAATGCTGTGAAACTTGTGTGGATTTTTTTTAAATGTCATATTTCTACAAACTGATAATCTCTTTTTCCTGCCTATCTTCTTCTCTACACTCCAGTCCAGTAGGTGGTGGTATTGCACCAAGCACTCATAAACTTGGAAGAAGAAGCGATAAGGTGGAAATGTAAGCGCTTTGCATTTTCTGTAGAGACTGTGGGATATTTTTATAAGGAATCCATGAATTTTAGGGAATTAAAGATTCGAACGTTTACGTCAATCCATTCTGAATCGAACAACTGACTCTATTGAAACTGACACAATTTAACATTGACTGATTTCATTGAATCAATCAACAAAAAAACTGATTAAACTGCACAGCTCTCCAGAGTTTTGGTAGTAAAATTAATCTCGGACATAACATACAGTTGTGTGCAAAAGTTTGTGCACCCCAGAAAAATTACATATTGTTCTGTTTTCTGAGGTAAACCCAACCACTGCAGCAAACCATTCACCCTTACAGACGTAAAGTCTAGGACCTTAAGTAACTTTCTAGGCCTTAACTGTCACTTGTTAGGCAGGTCAACGATTGTCATTTTCTGGTTCATCAAACATAACATCTTAGTTATTAAAAAAAAAAGAAAAGATATCAAATTACTTCCAGCTTGAAATTTCAGATTTGGAAGACTATTATAAGTCCAGAAATCCGGAAGAACCGGAAGGCCTGAAGGTGAAGCAAATCTCCCAAATGATAATAAAAAGCTGCACGGAGATTTAAGTCTAGCACTGAGCAGCACTGCTTACACAGCATGATCTGCATGGAAGAGTCATCAGAAGGAAACCTTACCAGTTCAATATGTACTTGGTAAAAGTATAGCATGTGCTTCCAAAATACATCTGGCTTGTCTAGGTCTCACTTAAAATGTATTTTGGAAGCACATGCTATACACTCACCAAGTACATATTGAACACTCTGGCCACAACAATAATCAAAGGTACACTTTATGAACAAAAGTATTTGGCCAAACCTGTTTACTGCAGAATTCAGGCCCTGTATCCCCTGTGAAGGACAATCTTAATGCTTCAGCATACCAAGAGATCTTGGACAATGCTATTATGCTTCCAACTTCGTAACAGTTTGGGGAAAGCCCTTTTCTATTCCAACATGGCTGTGCCCTAGTGCACAAAGCAAGGACTATAAAGACATGGTTTGATGAGTTTAATGTAGAAGAACTTGACTGGCTCACACAGAGACCTGACCTCAGTCGAGCACCTTTGGGATGAACTGAGCCAGGCCTTCTCGTCCAACATCAGTGCTTGACCTCGTAAATGCGCTTCAGAATAAATGGGCACAAATTCCCACAGAAACACTCCAAAATCTTGTGGACGGCCTTCCAAGAAGAATGGAGGCTGTTATAGCTACAAAAGGGGGACCAACTCAATATTGACGGATACGTGTTTGGATACAATGTTATTGCAAGTTTGGCCAAATACTTTTGACCATGAAAAAAAAAGAAGCAACTGATCAAAGGAACGAACAGGTGGCCAGCTGTTAATCATCTAATATCCTTGGAGTTGTGTGGCATCAGGTGACTCAGGAAAGCATTTAAAATTATTTTTAATTTTCCTTCCCAAGCAGATAATTTTTGTATTCAAATCAATCAGGCTGGTTTTATTAAGCATCAATCAGATTAAGCTCCCAACAGAAGGAGTTTGTCAGGTGAAAATATTAATGACTGATGTTCCAGAGGTCATTTCAAAGAAATGATTTCCCACTGTCTTTTTACAGATTTATCGATCGCAGCTAATGTCTTTAGTCATTTTTTTGTCCCACAGTACATTAATAAAACTCACCTGAATAACTCGACTATCAAATCCCTCTATCTTGTGGACAAGATGGCTGCCACTGCAATGAGGACAGAAATAAGACATGAGAACTAAAGCAAGTGAAACAGAAACAAGTGAAAATTAGGCACCAACCTGTAAACTTCATCTTCAATGATTTGCCTTCCACACTGGCCATAAGCATTGTTTCCCATGCTGAACACTGGGTCGGAATGAAATGAAAAAAAAATGATTTATTATATGTATTCTTTTTCAAACTATTATAATAATAACTTTTATAACACTGTTTTTATTGCATTCAATGCACTTATGTCCCAAAGTAACGTTAGGACAAACGAGGGCTCAGCCTCATCCTTCTACATAAATCTATTAATAAGCGTATGAAATGCAGACATTTGATCCGGCTCCCTCAGATCTCGGCTTACCTCCTTCGGAGTCTGTGAGCACTAAAGAGTGAGCACGGCCGCAAGACACCTGGAGGACACGTGTCTCCTGAGGGTTCGCCAGCGGCAGAGACACAGGGGATGGCTCCAGGATATAGTCATAACTTTTATCTGTGGCACAAGAATGAAATAACAATACGTACTAATAATAATTTCTATACCAGGACAACTTGGACATGTTGAAAAAAACAACAACAAAAATCGATTGCATGGTAGCAGCTTAGCGAGCTCTTGTGGTTCAAGTACAACAAAACCACAACCTCAAGACCACCTTAAATCACCACACAACACAGTTATTGAATATTTTCATATTACAATGCATCACAACGTGCTTTACTCCTTATATAATATAATATAATGTAATATAATAGCCTATAAAAGAAAGTTTCAAATGATGCCTAGTTTTATTTAAAATTGTTTATTGGAATTTTAAGTAGCATTTTATTATTTCATTCATATTATATTAAATTTCAATTTAATTACATTTTATTTGTACAGTGCTTTAAACTATTGTCATTGTCGCAAAGCAGCTTTATACAGTCAAAAGAAAATTATGGAAATTTGTACGAAATGTGAAAAATGACGGTGGCAAGAAAAAACTCCCTGAGATGGCAATAGGAAGAAACCTTGAGAGAACCAGACCCAATAGGGAACCCATCCTCATCTGGGTGATAATGGATAGCAGGGATTGATCTGCATCATACTGTGTGTCAGGCAGCTGGACGTTCAGTATAACCGTTGATGTCTTTAAGTTAATATGGAGTTCAATTTGTTACTGGATGGAAGATTTACAATCCCCTTCAAAAGTATTGGAACACCATTTTTTTTTTTTTTTTGCTCTGCACTAAAGACATTTGGGTTTAAAAGTCAAAAGATGAAAATCTGACTACAGAATCTGAATTTTAAGAAATCTTTAAAGGGTAGAAGATTAGTGGCTGTCATGCATGCCATGTGGAAGCCAGGGTTCGATTCCCATCCGACATCCCAGCCCAGATAAAACGGGAGGGATTTTTATAGGTAGGTTGCGCATGGATCAGACGATCTGCTCTCACAATGTTTCTGTTGTTTACAACCAACCAACCTGATTTAAGTCTTGTCATCAATACACCGGTGGTTTCTTTCTCTTTTTTAGAACATTCGACATATGATTGAGTATAAGCGTCTCTCATAGACATCTCTCTGGTCTTTAAGTTGGTTTACCTTTTAAACAATAAACTCACGCATCACAGACAAATTCCAAACCCCATGTCAAAAGCAGACAATCGGAGCTCATATTGACTGACTGTCTAATTCTGATCTATTGTGTAATATTAACCGTTGGTTCCCAAACCTAACTGAAAAGAACTGGCCCTGCTGTCCCGATACTTTCTGTTTTGGGGCGACAAAGCAACACGTACTCATCGTATCAACATACATGATCGTATCTTTTGTAGATAATCTTTGCTCATGGGAACTTAGATTCTAGAGCAGACACGGCAAAGCACACATCATTTTGTGGTTGTAAAAATAAACAGAAATTCAAGAATATCTCGACCTTCAAACTAAGTACAAACTTCCCTAGAACATTTGCACACTAGAACATTTCCCTAGAATGTTTGCATAGGTTATGTGAAATATAGTCAAGTCTGATTTTCCAGCATGAGTCAATTCCTACTTTTTTCCTAATTTTCCTAATTTTTTTAGAGACTTCTTCTTCGTCTCAATAAAATAAGTCAACTTTTATTTTTATTTGAATACATTAAGAGACACTTTTTTAAAAAACATTTTTTTTAAAATATATAGTTTGCAGCAGCAATGCTTTTCAAAATACATTCGATCATTATCATCTACAGTATGGGTATGAAAGAAGGCTACCTCAAAGGCTTGTGGGTTGACCGAGTACAAATACACAGAGAGTCGAAATGAAAAACTCTAATAAAAAACAACACACCCTAAAAGCATACAGACACACAGGAGAGCCATTTATAAGCTTTTTTTTTTAAAAGCTTGGCCTCACAGTGAAAAACAGGACACTTACTATATTACTATGTTTTTACAAAGACTGAAAAAATGATGTCCTTGTCTGGGAAGATATTAGGAATAGAAATGAGGAAACCTTCTAAGATTAAGTATCAGGAAATGAAAAGAGCAGATCCTGATCTCTCTGTTGTTTGAAGCTCTGCATATTTTCACTAAAATACAAGTAATGTAGTGTTCTTGTTATGGAGGGTCGAAATTTAATCAGGAACCTTGAAGTTGAAGTGTTTTATTCCTCCTACACCGCAGACAACTTAATAAGACAAAAAAAAAAAAAAACTTTCCTCTGATATTTGACTTATTTCTTATTTGACCCAACTAGACTCGGCTGAGCAGCAGAGTGAGATCTGCAGAATAGCAATGTGTTTCTGCCACCTGTTCATTCAAAATCACACTGCGTTGGCACGAACTCGCAATCAGAAAACAGCTCAGCTGTGGTGTAGTGAGGAGTAACTTACGCCGGTCGTGTTGGGTGCGCTGGAAGCCCAGCTGTGAGTCTTTGTTAAGGCCCATACCCCATACTTTGGTGATGTCTTTGGTATTCGATGCCAATAATGTGAACCCATAACCACATGCTGCTGAAGAGATCTGCCAAAAATCCAAAACAACAGCTGCTCATACATACATTCATGGAAACACTATACTGCAGAGCATTTGTTTTATTTCATCTATTTATTTTCACATATTTTTCAACGGTGTTTAATTTTGAATATGTATTCGGATTATGTGACTCTAAGATTTTGGTGTATAAATGAAACAAGATACGTACAACACCGATCAGCCATACCAGTAAAAACATTAACGACACCTACAACCACCTAGGGTTTGGGTTCTCCTTGTCCACCGGGGCAGGCTTGGCACCTCGTGGTGTGGTTGTGCAAATCTTCTGCGGGTGTGTCTAGCACCAGGACTTTGGCCGCAGATCCTTTGGGAGCTATGGATTGCGAGGTGGGGCCTCCAGGGTTTAGACTTATTTGCCCAGTGCATTCCATGGGTGCTTGACTGGATTGAGGTCTGGGGAAGTTTGGAGGCCAGGTCAGCTGTCCTGAGCTGTTTGGCTGCCGGAACACGTGTATGGTGGGCTTTTGTGTAATGGATGTTCTGGTGCCTTTCTCTTGTGAGGAGCATTGACATTTTTCATGCTGCATTGGCTTGTCTGTGAGATCGGGTCGGCTTAGGTGGCATGGGTGAGCCTTGGGTGGACATGATCCTGACCAAACTATTTGTATGTAATTAAGTAATATCACGTGAGAGGGAGTGCTGCTGGACAGGTCATAGATCATGAGGGCACAAAGTCGTGACAATGTACTGCATGTCGATATTCAGCACAACAGCGGAACCTTGAGTGTGATATTGCTTTTATAGTATATAAATATTATAATTATTAAGGCAATTGATACCATTATAAGATGTGTTTTCTTGCTAAAAGTGCTTCCATGTCTGGTTTTGAATGTGGGTGTTGCAATCTCTCCTCAGTACTGCAGTCTATACAGTCTATAATTAACAATTGCAAAATTGATACAGACTTCATGCGCCAGCCTTCACTCCCCATGTGCATCAATAAGCCTTGGCCACCCATGAGCCTGTCACCAGTTCACCGGTTTTCCTTCCTTGAATCACTTTTAGTATGTTCTGACCACTGAACATCCCACGAGAGTTAGTCTAGCCATTAGAATTTGGCCCTTCTCACAGTAGCTAGAGTTTCAAAATCCCGTTACAATAGTGAGTGGGATATATTAGGCAGCATGTGTTGGAAGCAGAAGAAAAATGGATTTGAGTGACTTTGACAAGGGCCAGATTGTGATGGATAGAGATCTTGGTCTGCAAAACTGCAGCACATGTGGAATGTTCCCGGTCTGCAGTGGTCAGGACATACCAAAATTGATCCAAGGAAGGAAAACTGGTGAACTGACGACAGGTTGATGGGCGGCGAGGGGTCACTGATGCACAGGCTGGGCCATGTAGTCAGATCCAATAGAAGAGTTACTGATGAAGATATAATAGAAAGGTGTCAGAACACACAGTGCATCCCTGTTATTTATGGTGACTAAAGGAAGACCTACTCAATCAGGCAGGTCATAATGTTATGGCTGATACACACACTTTCTTTCTTTTTTTTTTTTTTTATCATTTAATGCATTTTTATATTTCATTACAATTGCTGTGAATTGATTGTTTACCCCTTTAAGGTTAAACACGTGACACGTTTAAGCAGTAGCGTTACCTTTCCTTCCGTGTCGAGGCGGTACGGGGTCAGCTGGTATTTCCTGGGTTTCTTTTTGCCGCTGTCAGGAATCACGAAGCTGGGGATGCCGAGCGCTCCGCTGTAGCTGAAGCCCCACACGAACACTTTATCGGTGGGCTTCCTGCGCTCGCCTACATAGCGGAACAGCGGCAGCTCGTCCCGGGCTTCTCTGTCTCTGCTCTTCGCTACGGAGGAAAATAAACGGCAGCTCGGGACAACTCTGAGGCGGGAGCGAGCAGCGGTTAACGCCATGGCTTCACTTAACTAGCAGAAGCTAACAACCTAAATGTGCCACAAGTCTATATAACCATATCTAGCTCTTGTTATGATGATAAATAAAAGTCGACCTCGCGCGCAAATACACTATATAGACTTATCTTACTCCATTAACCTCGCTTTTTTTTTTAAATAGTAAATTTTTCGCTTATATTTCTGTTTACGGTGTTATTTTGTTATGAGACATGTTTTGCCATAGGAGGCAGCCATGACAGTTCACTTCCTACACTTTGGTTGGCTTAGTAACAGTCTGTCGCACATGTGACGTCATCGTTCACGGTCCAATCAACGGCCTGCTTATGAACTGGCATATATCTATGCCTGTCTGCAGCCTGCAGATCGGGGCGGGGCTGCACGTGTCGCCCCGCCCACATGATTTCTCATTGGTTGTAAGTAAATTAATGACGTCGACGCAACGTTCCTCCCACAACTCCTCTCATTGGTTAG
>JAQMYL010000017.1:14121353-14141578 GCA_030014365.1 Clarias pachynema | reverse complement strand
GTTGTCTGGACCAGCAGCTTTACGTGGGTTGACTCTGCGTAGAGTTTTCCTCACATCAGCTGTAGTGAGACACAGCATCTGGTCGTTCGGAGGAGGGGTGGTCTTCCTCGCCGCCACGTCGTTCTGCCTGTCGAACCGAGCGTAGAAGTTGCTCTTCTAAGGGCCACCTTGTCTCCCGCTTTGAAGGCAGAGTCTCGGGTCCTCAGAAGTGCACGCACTTCCTGCCTCAGGTCTGTGTCCATAGAGTTTGCATATTCCCCCCATGCTTGTTGGGTTTCCTCCCACAGTCCAAAGGCATGCAGATTAGGCTAATTGAAGTTACCGTAGTGCATGAATGAGTGTGTGTTTGAGCCCTGCATAGTATTGGTACCCTGTCCATGGTGTACCCCGACTCCTATGATAGGTTCCAGCCCCCCCATGACCATGTATACAGGATAAACCGGTATAGACAGTGGATTACGAAAAATAAATAATCTAGTCAATTAGGCTAATAATCAACTTTGTGGAAGTACCAGACATACAGATATAGCAGCCATCCTGTCAAACAGTGTTAACAATTGGACCATGTCACACCTCCCTGTTGTCATTTTCTCTTCTTTTTTTTTTTTTGCACTGTGCAGCCATATTCACTGGTGGCTCAGCAGTAGGTTTCTTCCCTACCACTGAGCCATTGAAATTCCCAGCCAATGGCCAAACTTCAGCCAGTCGATGCAGTGCTGGTCAGAGGCCCGGATAAAATAGCAGGGTTGCATCAGGAGGGACATCTGTGCCATATTTTGTGCTGATCAGATCATCCAACGTGGCAACCCCTTAATTAAAACTTCGGAAAGCCCAACAATGAGAACAATTAGAGAAAGGTGTAAATACTACCCCAAGGATTTGTTACTATTTTTGTGAATGGTTTATTGGCTTGGCTATTTGATTTTATCTTCTTTCTTTCTTTTTTTCCCCAATTTTGTCCATAGGGTTTGTTATTCCTTGTCCTTTGTTCCATTTATGTCCTTGAAAAAATCTCATATTAAGTATAAAGGTTAGTTTTAGACTTTTAATTCCATGTTGTATAGTCATATACTCATAGACTTTTAATTCCATGTTGTATAGTCATATGCTCACTGTCAGTAACACCTTTATCCCAATCAGGGTCATAGTGGATGCAGAGTATACTGTAGTTTATCCCAGGAACACTGGCTGGGAGGTAGAAATTCACTCTGGATGGGACAGCAGTCCATTGCATAGCATCAAGCACACACACAAACACACATAATTATTAACAACTAGTGGTTATTTAACTTACCCAATTCACCTATTTGCATGTTTTAGGCAGGTGGTAGGAAACCAAGGAATAAACCCATGAGTAAACACGGCATGGTATCTGGTAGTACTCTCCACTTTCTTGAACTATAAATTATATTAGAGCTACTCCTACTTACTGCATTTTGATGATTCTACATTTTCCATTAACGCTTTGTTTTGTTAATTCAAGCATTTCCACCCTGTTAGTTCTGCTTTCCACCTGCACATCTTATACACATTTAACTTTTAAACATTCCACCCTATTAGTCAGAACTATACTGATATCTTTAGGTGCAGTGATTGCACCAAAATGTATGATTTTGACATTTTGTACAAAGAATGACATAGAAAGGCATTTGCTAATTTTTTTTAATTTATTTTAATAAAGGACAATGAACAAAAACAACACTATAGCTTATTAACAAGTACATATACAATCATGTAACATCCTTACACAGAGCTTAAAACTGCAATGTTCCTCTTTGGTTACAGAGATACTGTAGAGCACAGAAGTGAAGCTGGCAGCATTCACAGATGTTGGATATAAATCCTCGAACGGGGAAATGAAACTGTGCCGTGCCTAAGACTGACCATTCCATGCCATGCAACTCTCCATGAAAGATGCATCACGCAAAAGCTGCAGCAGTGACAGATTAAAGCTTGCCGTTCTTCATCCTGGTGCAGTGCTGAGCGTTTAGGAGCAGTGACGAGTCCACCTCAGTTGGCGTGGATACTGATTCTCTTGCGTGTGTTCTCTGTGCAGCGCTCCATAATAAGCTCTGGGCTAGGTCTAGGAGGTATGGCCGGGGTTTTCTTTGCCTCCTCTTTGTTGCCAGCTTCTTTTGCAGGGTCTTGGGTACAAACGCACAGAAAAAAATGCCGTCAAAACAGTTGAAATGGGAGCTAACAGGAGTGATTACCAGAGTATTTTTCAGAAACTAGTTTGTGCGAATTTGCCATGTAGAAACCTACCTTCCGCCATAGCAGATCTGGAGTTTTTCCTTGGCTGGGACACAAGTCTTCCTCGCTGCTGTAGGAATTTGCGACTCTGCCTGCGGTATGAGTCCTGGCTGATGTGTTGGCGACCTTTGGCATGCATGCTCTTGGCGTTACGTATAGTCGATCTGTGCGCAGAAGGATGAAGACATTGTTTAGGAAAACGGGTAATATACAGTAGAAAAAATCTTATCAGGAAATAATGCATGTGTAAACTGTTAGAAATGTATGGTGGACATTCCAGGTTGCTTCGAAATTGCCTCTATAAGGAAACTTTTTTTTATCTTAAAACAACAAAACGAACAGCCTTTATGATGCATAGAGTCATTTTATGATTGTGTACTTTAACATGTTAGCATGAAATATGGCTAGATTGGCCTCCAAGCTGTTTGCAAGGTCAATGTTTATAGCATCCTCAATTGAATAAAACCTTTTGTGAAAGTTCTTTACATTACAAACGTTGCAGGGCTTTGTGGAAAAATTTTTGACTGGCAATAAAAATATTAGACTTGGAATATTTTCCAACTTTGTTGAATCTATCATCTAAAAGGGCAAACTGACAATGCTTTATGGCATTAAATGGATCCTCAAGGGTTCTACAGATAGTTAAGGACTCTAGATTCCTAAACAGAAACTAATACATACAATCCTTAGGCATTCCTTAAAACTGAATACCTCCTGGGGGGTGGGGTGTTCCTGGTCACAGCGCTCCTTTCAGCCTCCACTTCCTTCCTTTCTCCAGTACTCCAAAGAAACATGGATGGATAGTACCCTGTCTCATCTCCTTTCCTGTCAAGCGAGAACATTGATTTTGGGTCAATCTTTGCTATCTCCCTTTAAAAGTTATTAACTGCTAAAGTTGAAAGTCAGAGTTCAAGAAAGACGTTATCTCATACCTGACCACCCACCAGCCATCCAGAAGTTTATGGATGACCTCAATGATTTCTCCAACCTCCAGGGTGAGCTCATCCTCCTCCACTGCTTTGTAGGCTTTAGTGGTTTTGTACAGTTCTCCTATTTAATATAAGATTGACTCATCAACAGATGTTATCCATTTTGTCAATTTAGGACTAACTGATCTAAAAAAACAAATCTTGATTAAGAAACGTTTGATAATGCTGACGAATTTTCTTTAGATTCACAAACATACATTGATGAACGGCCATTACACATATATTACCAAGCACGTCCATGACTAATTTAAAGCTGTTTTACAGTTACTTGAACCCACAAATGCAAAACTGACAGAACTGAAACTGACAAAATGATGATGGAATGGTGCAACAAAAATAAAGGTGTTTGATAATATTTTCTTTAAAATTGATTTCAAATCATGCAATTCAAACTTAGGGTGGTTTGTAGTCCTTCTTAAATGAGTAAATTTCCAATCTAAAAAGCCTTTGTATTTCTATTTCAATTAATTTTAGCAAACTCATTTTTATAAAAGTCCTGTTGTTTCTAGATTGCACTCTCAATGGCACACTGACCTGCATAGTTTGGTTCTGGCTCCTCAGACTCATCAGGTCCATCTAGTGGCTCTAGATAGGAGGCTGGAGCCCATCCTCTATGTGTATCACACTGGCAGAACCACCAACCTAAAGCAAAATGCACACACAAATATATTTTCCATCTTCAGTGGTATAGAATCTGATATTAAATTCTACATTATGAAGAACATCTCAAATGAAACCAATATAATAAGTGAACTCCATCCTTATCTCACCATTGGAACTCTTCTCCACAATGTCCACTAAATCTCCTGCCTTCAGGTTGAGCTCATATTTTGAGGTTTTGCTGTAATCTCCAATCACTCTGTAGGTGTCCAGCATGATTGGACCTGTGATTTCTACACCACATAAAAAAAAAATAATCAGACCCAGTAGATTCATCACTAATTAAAAAAAAAGGATTCTGTGGTAGGGGTGACCATCATATGGTTCTACAGGGGTCTACATTAAGAGTTTAAAGAACTTTAGATTTAATCATGAGAACTTCATGAAAATGGGAATGGATTGATATATTACCAGAGTTGATGGTTCTGGCTCTGTCACTGGGTGAGACAAAGGTCTCGTTCCGTTTAGATCTGCAAATCCAAATCATGTCCGTGAGGAATTACCTTGTATGGATTTATTAGTGAACTCATGAAGGCATTGAGCGCATCAGACTTACGGATTTGGTGCTGGTGGATTCTCGTCATCTGGCCGTACTTGGAAAAAGCTTGTGACTAGCTGACATTGGGTGATCTTTGAAGACAGGTTGAGCAGAGATTGAAAGTATTCAGTCAGAGTCCCCTGCCTAGTCTCAGTTGACCTCTGGCTGTCGATCCATTTTGGAGCTATACAAGGGCATAAGTGCAGTTTTAAGTGAAAAATAGTTATTGCGCGGCCTGGTAGTTCGTGCTATCATTTCTCTTTTTGCTTTCTGGTTGCAGCTGAAGAAGGAGACAGGTGTGCGATGTGTGAGCTGTGGGAAAGTCCACAAGTTTCAATTTCATAACCGCTTGTAAATGCGACTTCACAGAGGAAAACGTTGCGCAGAAATGAAAGTCCAGGACAGTGCACAAGTGCGTAAATTCCATAAAATGCACATGGGCTATTTAAGATCTGCTTTCAATTTCACAACTTTTTCGAATTCTATTTATGTTCTCATACAGATTCTCATACAGGATATGATTATTATAGCTAAAAAGCAATTATTTGATATCAAATGTGCCAAAATAAATACATGCTCAAATGGATTGACACTTAGCCATTGTTATTCAGTCAGATATGAGTCAGATATTATTATCAGACTGTCACATTATAATGCTTGATTTGAAGCAGGTGTTTCCCTAAAGCAGGGTGCAAATCATTTTATCCGTTTAAATTACACAATGATGTGGAAACAATTTGATTGCGAAAATAAAATACAATCTGAAATTAGATAAGAGTCGCTCATTCTTACCTGGCAATCTAGGAATGACACGATCTTTAGCATCAATGTCACCTGCCTCGATTGGGAACATCTCCTTCAAAGATTTCTAGATTTAAAAAAATAAATATATAAATGCAGAATGGGGATTAGATACTAGAAACAGTGAACATTAGTGTGGAATATATTGCTTTCAACAAAAAAAAAACAATGAAAGTGAAAACCAAAAATGTGAATAATGGGCAGTAATGGGCTTACGTGGAAAGTATGGATTTCTGGATATTTTCTGTAGATCAGTTTTTCCGACTGGTCGCTCCATTTCACCATGATCATGTACACCTTATTACATGAACAAGCAACAAACATGTAAATCCTTTCTCATCTAACCTATACAAAGTCAAGGCTTATGCTACATGTTGAAAAAAATACACTATACTTTACTTACATAATGCTGGCTTGGATAGAACCTTTTCTCATAGCCCAAAAGTTCCAAGTGTCGCACGTATGGTTCTGCCATTCTGAACACTTCACACAATCCTCACAACAGGAAACTAGAAGAAAGCATACCACACTGATATTTATAGGATTCACTTTCACACAGGAAATCTGTTATGCGACAGTAGGTGGAGTGAAGAAGTTTCCTCCTTCTTTCGCAAATAAACCATAACCCTAAATGTTGTGGGGAAGTTTTTGATTGTATGCTTGCTTTGTTGTGCAATAGGAGAATGAATCCGGATTCCAACTGAAAATGTAATTATTACATTAATAAAAGATGGAATATTCTTTAAAAAAAAACTATTTTTCATTCTGGTATTAGATTCACTTGTGAGCTATTTATTAACCATAGTGAATGTTTTGCACGCTGATCACACAAAGGCATTAAACGAAGGTTGTCTGTAAATGTTTTCAGTTCTTATTACAGGCCTTATCTAAAAGAGATAAGAAAATATTCCCCTTGCTTGTGTAAAACACTAAAAGTGTAAAATGGAAACAAAAATGCTTCATGTTTCAGAACCACTTTACTGAAAACAAGAAGGAAAATACATGCAATGCTTCTAACTTACTTCAACACGTATTTCATCACTTTGCTTTAGATCGGTTTCTTACAACTGGGGCAGTTTGTTGAGTAAATCTCAACGGGAACTGCAGAGACATTATTATTATTAACGTGCCGTATCTCACGTCCTCACCTATTGAGGAAGAGATGCTTTTAACTTCCTTCAGCAGTGTTAAAGTTGTACATTCACTTCGCTTGACTAAAAACAGATGCTTCCTTACATGAGGCAAAAAAAAAAAACACTAAAGCACTTTCTCTTTTTCTCTCGTTAGCAAAAGAGCTCATGAGAGCTAAGGTTTCATATTAAAGGATTATAACTAACCATATCAAAATGTAAGAAATGTATTTCTATACACTTTTTGGTCATTTCTAGCTTGAAAAAGTTCTGTACTGTAACGTCCTTTGTTTAGCATTGAGAAATTCTCCAAAAATAAAGCAGTAAAACAAATAATGTATTTATAATAGTGATTATATATTGACTTTAGTCCAGATTTACACTCACTCATCTTCTATACCGCTTTATCCTGTACTCAGGGTCACGGGGACCTGGAGCCTATCCCAGGAGGCTTAGGGCACGAGGCAGGGTACACCCTGGACTGGGTGCCAATCCATTACAGGGCACACTGACATACACAGACTCATACATTCATTCACACACTACAGGCAATTTGGGAACGGCAATTAGCCTAATCTACATGTCTTTGGACTGTGGGAGGAAATCGGAGTACGCGGAGGAAACCCACCAAGCACTGGGAGCACATGCAAACACCATGCACACAGAGACAGGAATCAAGCCTGACCCTGTAGGTGCAAGGAGACAGTGCTAACCACTACACCACCGTGCCGCCTCCACATTTACAATAAGTAAAAAATTGTGAGATAATCAATAAACCTTAATTTTCTCGCATAACCTTTCAGTTTTTGAAATGTTTGTTTGTTTGTTTTCCTACGGTTTGAGTCATCATCAAGCTCCACCCTGAAAACTCCCAGTGGCTACTTTTCTTGTAATTCCTGTGTAGCATGTTTTCTACACCACATTAACTGAACATGTTCTATTATGAGCTTTGAATGTGTACCTGTCATTTGTGGTTTGAACCTCAACCTTTTTCTTTAGATCTTATTAGATATATAGGTATTATATAAAACATTAGAGCATTTTTCAATTACAACCCGGCTTAAGAATATGTTTTACCAGTAAACTCTATAAATAGAAAGGAAAAAAAACAGGATACAGCGGTATAGACGATGAGTGAGTGAACCTTTTTTTCATGAAATTGACGTGTTAGAAACAGGAAAATTGGGCAAACATAAGGATTTGAGTGACTGTGACAAGGACCAGAGGCTAGAGGACTGGGTCAGAGCAACTCCAAAACTGCAGCTCTTATGGAATGTTCCTGGTCTGCAGTGGTCAGGTCACCAAAAGTGATCCAAGGAAGGAAAAACCAGTGAACTTGTGACAAGGTCATGAGTGGCCAAGGCTTACTGATGCACATATATATATATCTTGCATGTCCGATTTTGAGCCATTAGGGTTGCTGACGACCCTAGGAGGGTTGTGTCAGGAAGGGCAGTTGGAATAAAACCTGGATCAGTGTGTGAATCAGATGATATGCTGTGCTGAACCTCTAATTGAAGCAGCTGATATTTTCTGCAAGGGGATAGAATTTAACGATAGAGTTTGCAAGTAAAACATATTCTTATGCCTGGTTGTGATTAAAAAATGCTATAATGTGTTATACAATATCTATATCTCTAGGTGTACCAGTGTACAAGATTTTTTCTGTTGGTATCACAACCTCTGTTTTTGAGGATTTAAAAAACATATCCTGTTAAGAGAACAACAGTTAAAAAAACAGCTGCTATAATTGTAAGTGATAAGTTCAAATTTCCCCCACCACCAGCATATTTTCAACCAAGAAGACCACGTCGCATCACTGTGTCAGTAACTCTTTTCCTACAAGAGCATGTGCTGTTATACCTTGCTCATAAATGTACAATACATTCACTTATAGATGCTGAAGCAACACAGTTGACGCAATAACTTTGTATTTCTGTTGTGTCTGTGGTGCAACAGGTTCCGAGAAATTGCTTCAAGCTTTTACTGATTAATTATATCTCCTACACTCTGCAAGTTTTCTGAAAACACTGTCTGTACTTCAATGAATTTAAATTCAAAGCTCATGATTTCATCGGGCTATGCAATTACATCCATCACATTGTAACCAAGACATTATCCTTGAAGGAAATAGCCAAAGATATCACCATTTTTATTTTTGTTTTTTATGACTCCATACTGGCCTATCACTCACAGCAATTTCCTAGACAAGCTCTATTTCAAGCTCTTTTGAGTAATTCTTTATGTCAGTCTGGTACGTAAACCAAACCTACACCAACTCTGCTTACATACACCGTCATCAAGTATGCCCACTACCTGGTTGGGGAATCTACTGTAAAATGATAGTTCTTCTGCATCAGCAAGAGGAAACCCTCTCTTCTCTTTTTCAAAAAGTGGAAGTCGCTGGGTTAGAATGGTTTATATATTTTGTCACCAAATAAAAAAATATGGGGGGAATTTATAGAAAGTACAGAGCAGATTTTCCCAAACATTTATTCTAATAAACAAGTCTATGTTAAAGAAAATCTCCCCCACTAAACACATACAATGTCCTTGTGGTTTGTGAATTAGTGATTCTGGTTCTCATTTAGTGCTAAGGGCTATATTAATTCCCTCTAGCATCACTATCAGCATGTAGTCAAACCACTCTGTAGGAAAATAATAACCAAAGGGAGAACAGGCCAACATGTCCAAAAAAAAAAAAAAGTTTTAACAATCCACTCAAAATAAATATTAGTCAGTGTTGACTGGGACACTGGGACTCTCCATAGTCTTGTCAAAGCCTGATGCATGAATAACATTAGACATCTATGAAATTATTTTGTAGATTAGACTCATTTAAACAGCTTCATAAGATTTATGTGTGACAAACTCTGACACTAAATGAAACCATTAAACCCATTTAGAAACAATGAGTAATGTTTAGGTAGCACTGGTAACCAAGTGACAAGTGGCCTATTGCGCAACTACTAAAAAAGTGTATTTTTATTTTTGAAATCCCAGAATTGTTTATCCCTCAATGCCTGAAGAAGAATGAACATTTGTGAGTCACATGAGTGGCTGTGATGAAAATCATCGATGACATATTATGAAAACCCAGAGTCATATGAGTCACATGGTTGTGGAAATTTGAAGGACAGGGTCATGACTAGGATCATGGAGTGTCTGTCATATACTTGCTGCTTTTTTGCTCAAACCCCATGTTGGGTCGTATGACATGGGATAAACTGGCAACAGTTCTGAAAAGATTTAGAAAAGCTTCTAAAACAGTTCTGTATGTTATTAACAGGCCCTTATCTAGGATCAACACAACCACATGGCTGCCATTGACCATTGTGTCATTGCCACGTTGCCTCAAACATATCATTCTTTGCATTTGCTGGTTACTGGTTAGGAAATTAGCTCATCTTCCCAAAATTTTATACTTTCTAAGTAAGCTAATGAAACACCAGTGTCATAACCATATTCATACACACAGATAGCCATAGGGCTAACTACGTATTAAAGCATTCAAAAGTCATAACAGTGGTTAAACAGGATTAATAAACTGAAAAACTGTATTTATATAAAGTGTACAGTTAAGTATTATAAATATTTCAGGAGAGTATTTATAATAGGGGGAGGGGGAGTCAGGAGGGATTGCAATCAAGAAATTGAACTTCTTATTATAAATAAGGTATAAAATGTCAAATTTTCTAATATTAAAAATATATATTTTTTGTTTTGTTCCCAAAATATTTCACACTCTCTTTACAGACTTTAGATCATGTTTATGATCTCACTGTCTGCTGGCACCAAGAAGAGAATGGGTTCCCTTTTGAGTCTACTGTAGTTCCTCTTATTCACGTCAGTCAAGAGAGCATTTCCTTACAACAGATGTCTCTGGTTATTATGGGTTTAAATCTACATCTGTAAAGCTGCTTCGTGTTAATGTTCATTGTTAAAATACATTTTCCCGTAATACAATATTAAATGTAGTGTATATTCCTTTGCTCAGTTCTCTTTTTGAATGTCTGGATTGGGAAATCTGCTTTCATCACATTTATTCTGGGTATTCCAAGCTGCATGGAGAATGACCTGTTCTGTAATCACACAACAAAAAGCCTGACAAAACCATTATTTATTTTGCAACCAGAAGCAGAATGTTGAAAGTCTAAACTCCTATAAATAAAAAAAAATGGCATTCTCAATATTACACACACACATGCTCACACCCACACCCACCCACCCACACACACACAACAATCGCTGCCTGGTATTTAATATGGAAAACTGAATACTGAATTTAAGGTCATATTGAGTTCTAAAGTCTACGGCAACAGAAATTGCCCGGATTTCTTGTCGAAAAGCATTGCTTCTGCCTACTGATTTGCTCTTTCCTGTATTCCATACTGCATCTCCTAGTTTACTGTATTTTACAGTATGTCTGAATTCTTTATTCTGATTGGTCAGAAGTTGTTATTTAATTTTCTATAATAGCAGCCTTCTTTTTCTTTCCCTTCAGGCATGGAAAGAAAAGATTAACACACACTTCTCTGAAACCCGCACAGCAAGCCGCCAGCATCTTGTCCAAAAGTGTCACAAACCAGTATAACACAATCAACAAAGTTTCTATCCTCTTTCAAATACATGAGTTTACAAAGGTCCACATTTGACTGTAGCTTCTTCCACCCAAAGATCATGTCCATTTTTGTTTGCTCTCATAACCACTATGGCAAAGACATCATCAAGATTAAAATTCATAAATGGTCTCCAGAAGATGGTCTTCTAAACAGCAGCTCTGACTGAGGTTAATCTTGGATGTGGATTAACCTCAATAGATGGTCTAAGACAATGTTCTTTATGTAGTAACATGGTAGATTCTCCAACATAATATACAGCTTTAAATACATATTATTTAACAAAGAAAAATAGATCATTGATACACTTCATTTGCACTGTTTCCACTTTGAACCATATCGGCCTTCTGTCATGTCTTCTCTGTCTCTTTCTGCAGGACATACTGTATAATGTAATTCTTTATTACTGTTATAATCTTAATTTGTGTTATTTAAGTGTTTTCAATTTAGTTTTTTTACATTGTAATTTTTGTCCTTAGTGTTGTTTGTAAGGGACTGAGAGAAACGTAATTTTAATTCTCTATATGTATGTTCTGTAAACGTGGCAGAATCGACAATAAAGTAGACGTAGACTTTGACATAGTGAAACATTTCTCTGAACGGATGTTTATTTTAGACTTATGGAAGGGGTCATCAAGATCAACATTTGTAACAATCAGCATGTTTTCTACAAGGGGAAGTCTTCAAGTTAGAGAACTTTGTGCTTTCCAGGTTCTATGTAAGAATGTCTTTTTTGTCTAATTATCTCCACGTGGGGAAAAATGGCAGATAAGCGAATTACAATTTGTTGCTGTTTATTGAAAAATTTACTTGTCTCATTAAACATAATTATAAACTTTTTAAAATGTGGCCATTACACCTTCCAGCAGTTTGAGAATAAGTTTTTTCTATAACAGCACCTACCATCATTCCCTTTTATTGGTTATTCATATAGGAGCTGGTATATCTACCTCATAGAGGATCCCTTAGTCTCCAGCAAAACCATAACAGTAGTGACATGTCAGTAGTTGTTGTTGGTCTTTGGTCCACTGTGGTGACCTCTCGATCCACACACAACTTGACACAATTTTTACACCGGATGCCCTTCCTGATGCAACCCTCCCATTTTTTTCTGGGCTTGGGACCAGCACTGCATCCAGTGGCTGGGGTTTGGGCATTGAACCCAGGCCTTCCGCAGGGCAGACAAGAACCCAAAGGACATGTGAGTGGTATCTGTACATAATTAACTGTAAGTTATGTGGAAGTGGTAGCCAAAAAAATCCGGACCAGCTCACACATTGCAGAAGGTGCAGTTGTGTCGTTATTAATTATCATCTGAAGAAATATTTACATTTAGGCATTCCCTCTCATCCAGAGCAACTTACATTATCTCATTATACATCTGAACATATTGCTCAAGGGCCCAACAGTGGGATCTTGGTGGTTGTAGGGTTTGAAACTATATATAGTGACCTCTTGTGGTGGGTAGTGGAATTCACTCTCATGTATATTACGCTACTTACGTACCTTACGCATGTACGTAAGAGCAGCATGTTTCGTACTAGCGCTTAGTGCAAACACACACACACATTTTTACTAAACACAGCGAAGATGAACGCGCCGCCGGCATTCGAGTCGTTTTTATTGTTTGAGGGGGAGAAAAAGTAAGTCTGGAGTGTATTCTTTTGATAATTTTTTAGATTTCACTCCTAGGAATTGCATTATTTCTTTGTGATAAAAGAAGGTTTGCTGGTTAGCTAGCTAGTTAAGCTAATTGAGCTTGTCAGAGAGTGACGTTAAGTTTATTTATCGACTGAGCTGGATTAAATAGCGGGAAAAACAAAAGTATCGATATATCTTTACAGTTTCATGTTAAGTCTCAGAGCTGAATTAGCTTTTAAATAAATATTTAATATTTGGCTTCAAATTGCTAGTTAGCTGTGTTTGCTGAGTGTTCAGAAAATGTGTGTTAATTCATTGTAACAGCAGTTATGAAAGTAAGTCCCACAGCTGCACGGGTTATACATCAACCAGCCATAACATTATGACCGCCTGTGTAATATTGAGTAGGTTCTCCTTTTGCAGCCATAACAGTGATGCATTGTGTGTTGTGAAACCTTTCTAACATAACCAGTGTTTATCTTTTTTCCCAGTTTGATGTACACTAGCTATTGTATTGGATCGAACTACACAGGCAAGCCTTCGCTCCCCATGTGTATCAGTGACCCCTGGCTGGCCATGACCCTGTCGCCAGTTCTCCGGTTTTCCTTCCTTGGATCATTTTTGGTATGTCCTGACCACTGCAGATCAGGAACATCCCACAAGAGCTGCAGTTTTGAAGTTGCTCTAACCCAGTCATCCAGCCATCACGATCTGTCCCTTGTCAAAGTCATTCAAATGCATATGCTTGCCCATTAAAAAAAAAAAAAATTTAACTTGCTGCCTAATATGTCTCGCCCACTTCCAGCCGCCTTTGTAACGAGATATTGAAACTGTAGCTACTGTGACAAGGCCCGAATTGTGATGGCTTCAAAACTGCAGCTCTTGTGAGATGTTCTCTGGCTGCAGTGGTCAGGACATGCAAAAAGTAATCCAAAGAAAGAAAACTGGCAACAGCGTCATGAACTGGCGAAAGAGTTGTGGGTGGCCAAGGCTTATTAATGCACATGTGGAGTGAAGCCTGGCCCATGTAGTCCGATCCAATTGAAGCTCAAATCTACTCTAGCTCCAATCGAGGGAAAGGATAACATTCGTTTCAATAGAAAGGTGTCAGAACACATAGGTCATTATTACTGTTATGGTGGCGAAGAAGGGGTGGCCTACTGAATATTAGGCATGTTCTCATTTTGTTATGGCTGATGAGTGTGTTTACATTTAGGCATTTGACAGATGCTCTTATCCAGAGCGACTTACAAAAGTGCGTTGTAGTTTCCATCATTGGATAGATCGTTACACTGCGTTACTAACTAAGTACTATCAGTCAAACAAAGTTGTTTTTTTTTTGGGGGGGGGGGGGGGTGGATTAGCCCAAGAACTGGAGAAACATTTGTCTGCTTTGTTCTAATATTCCATTGTTTCCATGGTAACAGTTTATTCACAAATACTTGTATTATATTGTCCAAGTCTAATAACTAATAACAAACTGTTTAACCTTGTATTTATCAAATATTTGTGCATATGTCATGTTTCAGTTACATGAACATATGTTTGTGGTGTCTGTGAATGTAATAGTTCTTGTATGTAGTAACCACTGATGTGATTATCATTGCAGAATTACAATAACAAAGGACACCAAGGTGCCAAATGCCTGTTTATTCACACTGAATAAAGAAGACCACACGCTGGGAAACATCATCAGATCGTAAGGAATCTCATCAGACCAATTCTTCATCGTAGTCATGCTTAAGGTTCCTAATTTCCCTTCCTTTAAAACCCCCATGTCCTTTTTTTAATGACAGACAGCTGCTGAAGGACCCTCAGGTGCTGTTTGCTGGGTACAAGGTTCCCCATCCACTGGAGCACAAAATCGTGATCCGGGTCCAGACAACGCCAGACTACAGTCCTCAAGAAGCCTTTACAAACGCCATCACTGATCTGATCAGCGAGCTGTCCCTGCTGGAGGAGAGGTTCAGGGTGAGTGTTGGTACAGCTGAAAAAAATTTACCATATGGCTTGTTTTGTTGGTACTCACTATGGTTTAGATTATGACAATACAATCATTTTTCCAGTCAAAAGTTCAGACACATCTTCTTATTTAGTGTATTTTTTCTTTATTTTAGTTTATTGTTTTAAACATTGTATACTAATACGGAAGACACCGAAATTGACAGAACAAATATATAATAATGTAGTATAAATGTATGTGTAAACAATATGGCATGGCATGTCACTGCAAAATGCTGTGGTAACCATGCTAGTTAAGGGTGCCTTTTTTTCTGTGTCACCGCCAAAGTACCCCCACACCATCACACCTCGTCCTCAACCCTTTCACAGTTGGAATCACAGATTCAGCAACCTTGAATTATGAGAAGCATTTATGTAGGCTCTAATCTGAGGTTGATCATTCTAATAAACTTATCATCTGCAGGAGAAATAGCTCTTGGTCATCCTTTCCTGGGATGGCTCTCATGAGGGCCAGTTTCATCATAACGTTTGATAGTTTTGCCATCATACATTCAAAGTTCTTAAGATTTTTCAGTTTAACCAACCTTAATTTATTAAAGTAATGATGGGCTTTCTTTTCTCTTTACCTAACCGAGTGTTACTTGCCATGATGTGCATTTGTATCGTAGTTCTAGTAACACTAATGGGGGCTTATTGACTCTGTACTTCCACATTCTTTGCACAAGACAACTGATGGTCTAAAGCACAAGAAGGCAAGAAATGTGGAAAATAAACTGTTGACAAGGCACACCTGTGAATTGAAAACTGTTCCAGGTGACTATCTTGTGAATCTGATGAGAAAATGCAACAAGTTTGCCAAACTGTTATCAAAACTCAATATAGCTACTTTGGCCAGTCTAAAATAATGTTGAAAATAATAAAAATAACAGTGTAAAAACATTGTAAGGATTGAAATGTAATTGAAAGGTAAATGCAAGGATTGAAATGAAATTGGAGAGCTTTTTTAGGACAATAATAAATTTTTCTTCTACTTTAGGTTTCCATTAAAGACAAGCAGGAAGGAATTGAATAAAGGATACAGCTGTGTCTGACTACGGACATCCACGGGTGACTACTCCAGCCTCATAGCTGGAGATTATGATGTTCACTATGGTGTGTCTTTTTCAGCATTGGTCTTCCCATGGTGAAGTTAACAATTTTCCCCACTTCAATCCAGACCACAAAAACTGTTGAAGCTGTGTGTGAGCTCGTGTTCAGTTTGAATATTATTGTATTGACACAATTTAAACTCAACCACGATTGTATTGTGATGCTCTAGTGATTTCTTCTTCTTTTTTTTTCTTTCTTTTTTTTTTTTTTGTTGCCATACACTTTTGCAACTAAATCAGTTATGTTATCTTGAATAAATGTAAATTTGATACCTGGATTTGTCAGTGTTTGTATAATGGGGATGGTATAAGGAAAAAGTGTGTGTATTAGGATCTGCAGAACACAACCAAAAAGTTGAAGAAGTGAGCAGTTTTTGGTTTCACGCAGAAGAAAGCTGGATGTTGGATATCAAAGTAGTGAGACAATCAGACATTTGTCACACATATTAACAAAAATGCATGTTTGACACACTTCATCTTAATATTGAAAAGGAAAGATTGTCATGTTGCATGTTCTGCCCGGGCTTGGTGGGTTTCCTCCAGGTGCGCTTGTTTCCTCACACAGTCCGAAGACAAGCAGATTAGGCTAATTTGTGTTCCCAAATTATGTGGGGTGTCCGGCGATAAATTGGCACCCCCTCCAGGGTGAACACCACCAAGTCTCCTGGGATACCCCTGCAACTCTGTATACAGGATAAAGAAGAATAGAAAATGGGTAAAAGATTGTGTTTACAGGAGCAGGTGGTTTGGTCAAACTTTCTATGAAAGCAGTCAGGGGTAGTTCAGTGGTTAAGGCATTGGATTAAGTCTCAGGTTCAAGCCCCGGTGCCACTGATGGGCTTGAACCTGAGCCCTTGATCAAGCCCTTTAACCCTCAACTGCTCAGAAGTATCATATTAAATAAAAAGTAAGTTACTCTGGATTGCCAAATTAAATATAATTGTAAATTTGGTCAACAAAAATTTCAAATTAGTAAAATTACTAGGAAACTGGCCAGGATTTGTCAAAGTCTCTTTGAGAACGAGTAAATAATTTTTTGTGGCAGTGATTGGCCACAGTTTTTGTAGGAACAGGTAAAGTTTTCAAGATTGGTCAAACATTCTATGAAACTGGTTGGGAGTGATATCCAGAACTAGAGGGTAACCCAGAGCTGCCTATTGAACTAGAGGGTAACCCAGGGCTGCCTATTGAATTTCTGATTTATATACAGTATTTCGCTGTGGCGACCCCTCGTGGGAGCATCCGAAAGACCCACAACACATAAAAGGAGATTTGCACACATTTCTAGTTGGAAACGCATGAAACGTCAACCAATGGAAACACGGAACTCTTTTAGTTGTTGATGTTGCGGGGGGACACATTAACCAGTTGCACAGGAACAAAACTTGATGGCTGCCAAGCAGCAGACGGCTATCTGTGGGTGTAAAGGCATCCGAACGTGCCTGATGTGTGAAGCAAATAATGACAAGAGACATCTGCTGAACAAGAAAGACTCGGTAAGTTGGATAGCGGTGTAGTAAAATAGTTTGAGTGTGACTTTACATTTAAAGGGCATGTGTGTAAGCGCTGCATTAGCCCATGTTGGTAGCTACTCATATACGTTAACGCGTCCGCCATATTGGAAAGGAATTGATTGTACTGTATTGCCTTTCAACTGTTATGTGGTGGTGTGCTGTCTGTTATTTATGTTAAATAAATAACTAAATAAATTAAATATATCGCTTATTTGCTTTTATAGTCTGTAGCTAAATATATAGTCTGTCTGTATTTTCTGTTGGGTTTTTAACATTATGTATTTACATTCTCTATTCCAGGTGCAATATGATTTCATCTATGATCAAAAGTCAGAATTAGCAGTGCCAGTTAGTGGTAATACTTATGAGGCTTTTTCATTTCCTGGTGTGTTCCTGTGGGAAGATTTTGTCTCTGAGGATGAAGAAAGAGAGCTGGTGGCGAAAATGGATCAAGATGTCTGGAGAGAGTCTCAGTCTGGTCGGCGCAAACAGGTACTTCTTCCAAAAGGGTTTAACTCCATGTACACTGCCAGGCCAAAATAAATTTTTTTAAAAAGTCACAAATTCTCACAAAGATTTTATTCAGTCACCGTTAGCTTTGATTACAGGACACAATATGGCGGACAGTTCATGTGTCTTTCACATTCCAGTCCTGGAATATTACTCACGCAATCAGGGAAGAAAAACTCGATAGATATGGTGACAACCTGGTCATTCAGTACATTCAGGTTGTCGGCTGACTTAATTTTATTGCAGCATAACATTGCTGAGTCTAGAACTGACCAACTGAAGTAACCCCAGATCATAACACTGTCTCCAGAGGCTTGTACAGTGGAGCATTATGGGTGCATCGCTACATGCACTTCCGTTCTTACCGTGACAGGCCCATCGCTCTTGAGTAGGGTCGGTCTGGACACATCAGACCTGATGATCTTTTTGATAATCTTTGTCCTCCCTAGCTGAATACAGCCTTTTTAACAAGTTGCTTTCTTACAACTATTTACTCCCAATCCTTTGAGTTCTCATTACATTGTGTGCGTATGGAAATTCTCTTACTTTAACTATTAAACATAGCTATGGTTTTTAGTGTTGATTTTTATATAATTTATTTTATTTTTTTTACAGTGGAAAAAGTGTTCATTCATGATTTCTTTTTCTTTTTTTTTCTTACTCCTCAAAGTTGACGGTTCAGCACTATCCTTCCAGATGTTGATGTGTTGGAGGGTTTTGAACCCAGTTTCTGTAATTTTGAATCTCCTTAGTTGTTTTTCTTTGCTTGATGCAGCTCAATCATTTGGCTCTTTTTAAATGGTGACCTCTTTTGAAAAGATTTTTGGCCAGGCAGTATATTTTATATATTCAAGATATATAGACAGGATTATGAAATTATATCTTTGGGGAGCTTTCCTGCTTTGGGGAGCTTTTTATATAAAAGCTTTCCTGGAATGGAATGTTCAGGCTGCCTCCTGAAGTGAAAATTTTAAGAACTTTATTCCAGTAATATTGAGCCAATAAACGATCTCCTTCACATTTTATGTTATGTATGGCTTTTTTCTTTTAGAAAGCCAAAGCATGGCTGTTCTGAAACTAGAACTGTCCGGTTTATTCCACGAAGCCTGATTAGCCATCAGTTTCAGACAAAGTTATGATAATCTGATGATAACATAGGTTTCTATAAATATTATTAATGAAAATCCTTCTGCCATGTGGAATAGTTGTACTTAAACAAGTTGTTTCTTTTAGGACTTTGGACCGAAGGTAAACTTCAAAAAACAGCGTGTTCGCCTTGGAGGTTTCAGTGGCCTTCCTGCAGTCAGCCAGAAGTTAGTGGACAGAATGCGCAAAGAGCCTCTGCTGGCTGATTTCCACCCAGTAGAGCAGTGCAACCTGGAGTACAGCCCCGAACGCGGCTCTGCCATCGACCCTCACCTGGACGACAGCTGGCTGTGGGGGGAGCGCCTGGTTATTCTCAATCTGCTCTCTGACACTGTGATCACCATGAGTTTAGACCAGGGCTGGGGGGACATGGACCGAGGTGAGGTCAGAGTGGCTGTAAATCTGCCTCGGAGGTCTTTATTCGTAATGTACGGTGAGGCACGCCACCGGTGGAAACATGCCATTTACAGGGAGCACATACGCAGCAGGCGGGTGTGCAGTAACTTCAGAGAGCTGAACGCTGAGTTCCTGCATGGTGGAGAGCAGGAGAAGCTGGGATCAGAGTTGCTGGGTATAGCATCAAGCTTTAACGGCGTTCCTGTGTAAAAATGCTTTTATCATGGACAGTGGTGCAGTGTGTTCATTAATCTATTGACTTTTATTCCGTATACCTGAATGTTAGATTTTAAACATGATGCACTTAAAATGCTAAATATTAAGAAAAGTGGTTTACCATGTTTATGGTGCAAAATTGCTTTTACTTTTATTTAAATTGAATAAAGACTTTATTAAGATGCATTGCTCAATACAGAGTGATGCATTAAATTGATAATAAGATGGTGGAAAAGGATAATATTAGAGGTAATTTATTGAAGAATTTGTCTGCTGTATGGAAAAAATATTTTGTTGCGAAGAAGAGTATATGAATGGATAGAGAACTTCAAGGAAGGAGAATCATTACTGGCGACAAGATGTGGATTCATCACAACGAGCCATGGAACGGAAACATCCTTAATCGCCAACCAAGAAAAAGTTCAAAAGTCAACCATCAGCTGGAAAATTGGTGCTTACTGTTTTCTGGGAGTCTCAATGGCCAGTATCGGAACATTATCAGAAAAAAGTTTCAACAAGAATGTTTTTTAAGTTGGGAGCCTCCAAGTGGCGCAGTGGTAAAGCGCTCGCTCTATCATCCGGAGATCGCTGGTTCGAACCCCGGGTGATGCTCTTTTCCTCTCACAGCTGATTGGCCGAGCTCTCTCAGGGGGGAGGGATGAGAGGTACTTGCGCTCCCACATTAATCACGGCTCTACAGCC
>JAQMYL010000017.1:14109063-14121253 GCA_030014365.1 Clarias pachynema | reverse complement strand
GTCTTCGGCCCTCCCGGCTGAGTGGTAGTAGTAGCCTTAATGTGGGAGCCCCCTAGTGATGGGGAGGAATTGGACACGACTAAAATTAGGGGAGAAAATTGGAAAAATCCAAAAAAAGAATAATTTAAAAAAATGTTTTTAAAGTTGGCGATTAATTACACAGATTTAGTTCATTTCGAGCAGCACACATTGCAATTCTGTGCGAGATTTAAGAAATCAATACATGCGTGAGGATAATAATGAGCTTCATTAAGTTAATATTTTCTCATTACCTACTCTACACAGCCATGTTTTTTAAAGCTGTTATAATATTTATTTTATAAAACTCACCCGCAGATGTCCTTCCTGGCGTAATCCTCCCGTTCACCCTGGGCTTAGGATTGGTACTAAGGATGCCCTGCATCCAGTGTCTAGGTTTAGGCATTGGCTGGGAATCGAACTTGGCATCAAAGGTGAGAAGCCTACCATGGAGCCAGTGATGCTGCACGATAAAAGTGAGATAAATGCAAGGTGGCATATACATATAATAGTGAATTGACAGGATAGTTGAGAAATAGTGCAATGGACATTAACTACAAGATGAATGTTTGGGGTTAAATCTCACTTCCAGTGTCTGTCTGCATGGAGTTTGTACACTCTCCCTGTGCTTAGTGGGCTTTCTCCAGATGCTACGCTTTCTTTCAACAGTCCAAAGACATGCGCTGATTTGGCCTTATCAAATTACATATAGTGTGTGATTGGGTGTATTTGTGGTTGGGACTCCATCCAGAGTGTACCCTGCCTTGTGTGCTCTAAGTGGCCTACAAGGAAAAGCGATAAAGATAATGAATTATTTTTTATTATTATATTTTCTGAAGTTGACTTCTTTTTTACTTATGCTTGCTGAATTTCATAGATACAGAGAAACCTCAGCATACAAATTTAATTCATTATCGAGGCGAAAATTCATTTTGCAAATAAATTATGTAAATGCAGATAATCTGTTACAGGCACCCAAAAATATTACCAATTGCCAGTATTATTATTATGTTTTTTTGTATAAAAACAATCAAAGCATTTAGAAAAGACATGAGAATGAAGTAAAATATTAAATAAATATATTTTAAACCTCTCTTCCTCTTGGCCTATTGAAACAGCACCAATTTGACAAGTTCCAGAAAATCATTATAGGGTAATTCTTAAAATTCATAAATTCGCTTCACTTGGCTTTCCACTGACACAAGTAAGTTTTGACCGGCTCCAAGGCGTACGCACAACTTAGTCGGCGGTTCAGTTTTTTGGTGTATTTCAAAAATGTTTCATGTGCAGATGCTAATTTGTTGCAAAAATTCAATTCTTACGGCGAAAAATCTTGTATGTCGAGGCTTCGCTGTATCTTGTTCATATTTATATTATATTTACTGTCTTTTGCATTTATTTACCTCAGTTTACTACTTTGTTTTACCCTGGACCTTCCTGATGTTTTCTTAATTTGTACTTATATTTACATCATATAAACTTATGACAACATTTTCTTTACTGATGTTTACTTTGTATTTGCTCAGGGTTAATAAATTTTTACTTGTATTTACTCCACAGTTACTTTATTCAGTCAGAAATTAAATGTACTGTAGTATATGGAAGCACGTGAGGTTTGCCACACTCAACATGGCGGACACGAGGCTCCGCGTGCGTGCGCAGTGACGTCACTCCAGTCAAAGTTCATGGTGCGTTTTCCCGGGAAATCACAAAGTAAGCGAAGTTGAACCCGGGTGTGCTCGTGTAAGTACTGTATGTCTTATTTTGCATTGAGCGATATGTATTTGTGTTGATGCAGCACCAACGTCTTTTTACAACGGACAACATTTACTGTTTTCTTTGACAGTTATTAAATGTTAGGTTGATGTATCGTATCGCTCGACTCACGTGCGTTGCTGGTGCTTCGGATTTATTGTATGTGAAAACACAAGTTATAAAATACACAAATCCTAATCTTTTACTTCCTTAATTTGGGGGTAGGCTGTAGTGACTTGGATGCAGTTGTTTCTTTTGTACTATTATAACAGTAATGAGTGTTGAGCTTCCCTGCAGTTCCGGTGAATCACTGACTCACATGACTCACTGAATCACTTGGCTCACTGAATCACCTGAATTACCTGTTTCACTGAATAACAGCTCTCTGAATCACCTGACTCACTGAATCACTTGGCTCACTGAATCACCTGAATGACCTGTTTCACTGAATAACTTAGCTCTCTGAATCACCTGACTCACTGAATCACTTGTCTCATTGAATCACCTGAATGACCCGACTCACTGAATCACCTGACTCACTAGGTGTAAAGTGGCCACTTAAGTCCCATTCTGTCTATTTTCATGCAGAAAACTCTGAAACCTGGCCGCTCAGGCAACGGCTGGAGCATTAACCCGAAACTGTAGTGCTATTTAAGCTGGACAAAACTACCACCTCTCCACATTACTGTTTTGTCCCTCTTTCACACAGCACCATGGCGAAGATTACAGAGAGAATCCTGCTGGATAAAGGATCCCCTAAAGAAAACAAGCTGGAGAAAATCAAAAGCGTAAAGTAAGTAATTTAAGATCTATGATCCGTCTATATCAGACTATATGCTGTGTACTTCTGGATGTATGTAGTGAAATATACATTTGTGTTGATTGATGTGTTTTTAGAAGACTCGCTTTATACAGTAGGTGTTTGGTTTATATTCATACGAGGCATGTTAATTTGATTTCGCACATTAACATATGATTATATACAGCAATACCCTACTTTATTTTCACAATCCTTTTAAGTATTGTTTAAGTCAGTCTATAGTATAGAATCAATATCTAGGCTTACTATGTGTAACGTTAATTCTTTTCTTTTTTTTTTAAGTCTCTCTCGTATGGGGTTAAAGACTCCGGATCTCCCGGTGGCCTTGTTGAATAAGCTCTCTTCACTGGAGGAGTTGGATCTTTCTGGGAACATGCTGCAGAAGCTCCCAGCAGGACTTTCCCTTCCTCGTCTTCGGCTTTTGAACTTTTCCAACAACGACATGGAAGAGGTGACCTCGCTGGAGACCCTGTCTGGCCTGGAGGAGTTGCGGCTGGACGACAATTTATATCTCACTGTAAGACACAAACTGTTGACTTGCGGTTTAAGGACATGGCGTTGTTGTTGTGGGTTTTTATTTTTTTTTATTTTGACTTCTGTAGGTCAGCGATGAGCACAAAGTGATGTTCCTCTTGCACAAACTGAAGATCCTGAACGGGAAGGACGTCAGTGCGACGGCGAACCACATCCGCTACGTCAACAGCGAGATTCTTAGAAAGCGGGTGAGTCTGGAGTTTTTTTTTTCTGTGTGTGTAATTAGGAAATTTCCTTTTTTTTTCACAAAAATTGCTTGTTTTTTTTTTTTTTGTTGTTACAGGTAATTGGTGTATGGGAGAAGAGCTTCACTCTCCCTGATCCACCAACTTCACAAAACTTGAATGAGCTTGAGAAGAAATTTGTTAACGCGGCATGCTTTCATGTCAAATATGGCCCCAGCTCTTTAAACGACTACACTAAATGGAGGGTGTGTGTTCGAAATATGACATTTCTTTGGCTTGTTATACTTAAATTGTGTTCCTGCAATTAAATTTGAATTCTGCGGTTCAGGTTGAAATGATCGCGAAAGAATATCTCAAATCACTGACTGATCCAGACCAGGAGGAGACTGGAGACATTACATCAGAGACTCCTGTTGAAGAGTGTGGGGTAGGCCTGTTTCAATTCAGTTTCACAACAGTACTGAAATACAGTACGTCATGTTTTAGGGTGTAATTAATGCCTTTTATGAAACAATACCTGTTTTCAGACTCCTTCCAAGAGAAAAATGAATGATTCCAACGCAAACAGCGAGGATGAAACCCCCCGAAAGAGAAAGACGGTGAACCAAGCAGCCACGCCAGAAGCCAGCCCACGCAAATCAAGCCGGTTATCCTGCGCCGCTTCAGTCGAGCCGAGTCCAAAAAAATCCTCCCGGCTCCGGGGGACTCCTCAGAAATCTGCATCAAGCCCAAGGTGTGTGAAAATGAATACGCCTGAGGCCAGTCCGAGGAAATCGAGTCGTCTGCAAAACACCCCGAAGAAAGCGACGACAGCACAGGTCGCCGTGACGCCCACTGCGAAGGGAGCGAAGAAAAATCTCAAGAATCAGCTTTTGACTCCACGAGCATCCAGTTCCACCAAGAAAGAAAATGGAACAGTGACTAAATACCAAGTGCCAAAGGTATACGTTGGTTTTATTCTTTACACATTATATACCTGGTAATGTGCACAAGCTTGGATGTTACTATGAAAATGTATTGCTACAAGCCCTCCCTCTCGCGTGGATGGCCACCGTCTCCCGCTCTCACAAGTTGTGTGTATTGTTGTTAACGGCTCGTCAGAAAGCCATTACTTGATCGTTGGGTGTCTTCATGCAGGAGCCGGCCAGTCTGCAGCCTCTTCACGTCCTGCAGTGCCACAGTAAAAACGACAGTGAGGAGGATTTCAGCACCCAGCTGTGGGCCTGCGCCTTCGAGCCCACCCATGACAAAAGCAGTGAGTATCTTTAAGTGCAGAGAGAAACCAAGGACCACTATTGTAGTTACTGCAGCAACATTACCATAACCATTCTACTTGTCTTTTCTTTTCATATTTTCATTCATTTTTGTGTTCTGACATAAAAAAAACCTGTAAAATATGAAAAAGTATGGAAATGTTTGGAATGACCTTTATTGACCTTTTTGACCTTTTGAACTTTTTTGACTTTTATTTGTTCCACCATAATGTTTATGTTTTTTTTAGATGCATCTGCTTGGGCACAATCAGTGGCCACTTGTGGAGGCGAGACGGTGTGTGTGATAGACTGCGAGTCTGGCCATGTGCTAAAGAAATACAAAGTCCCTAGTGAGGTGTGTAACCAGTTATTCATGTAGTACCATTTCTTACCACTAGATGTCTCTCAAAAACTGCTAAGTATCCCCTATATAGGGGGAAAAAATCACTAAAACACAATCTAAACTGAAATGCAAAAATAGAGGGCACACTTCCTGTACCCATTTGTCTTTATTCCTAGGGTATCACTGTATCACTTTTACAAAATAGTCCTTATTTCATAATCCCTTGCCATAAGTGTTAGAATAAATGTCTGTCTACCTCACATTTATTTACATCACCATGAAAATGTTATTTCTCCATTAGGAGTTCTTTACACTGGCCTGGACCACGGTGTCGATGGTGCGTGAGGGTGGCAGTGCTCGATCCTGCAGCATCCTCGCCGCTGGAGGGAAGAGGGGCATGGTGAAGCTCATCCACCCCAGAGCCAACCTGGCGTACGGCGAGTTCCGTGCCAGCCGGCGAGCCATATCCGTGCTGCGCTTCAGTCCAAGCCAGACCAGCTTCCTGTTCTGTAAGTGCACATCAAGAGATCAAGAACTAGATATTCCCGAATTCCTCAGCGTTCCTGATGGACCATAACAAGAAGACATGTTGTGCTAGATTCAAAAATATCCCGTTCATCAGGTCATCAGTTTAATCTCACTTTTGGATCTCATCATGCATTTGTGACAATGCATGTTGTTAAAAAATATTTTGTGTATCTTTTAAAAGTTTTCATCCAAGTACTTGTGCTACGGATACATTGCTATGCCATATAACATGTTATTAAAAGCACAAGTACATTGCGTTATATAGAATGGGGAGATTAGCTAAGAAACGATTTGATCGATTGATTGTTGCTTCTAGCGGGCGGATACGATAACAAGATCATCATGTGGGACATCGGCGGGCTGGACCGAGACTACAACTTCAAAACCAGGTTTGTTATTGTGACTTTCGCGTTTTCATCTCACAAATAGTGAGTATATTCAGTCTTTTGTTTTTGAAAAAACAAATGTGCCTGTGCGTGCGCGAATGTAAACGTTGGCATTTCTTGTTCTTCCAGTCAGCTGCTAGTTATGGAGACCTGCTCCACTCCACTGCACCTCTGCCTGCCACCACGTTCCCCAGAAACGCACCTTATCTCGGGCTGCGACGACGGCCTTTACAGTTTCGACATCCAGCTCAGCAAGAACACGCAGAAGAGGTGCTCGTTTATAAACACACGCATTTATACCGTTCATTTATAAATCTTGGCACATTACAAACCTGAGCGAATTATTAGCACAAGTAACTTTGTGAATAATATAAAAGTCCAAATAGAGATCAGATTAGCTTCTTTGTTAATGCATCAAATTTTCAAACACTCAGAAGTGTGTGCATTCTTCCGAAAAACATGTTAATATTGAGCGTCTTTGCGTGACGTGTCTTATCAATCGTGTGTTCTTTTGTCAGGGCCTAATCTTTTACTTCCTTAATTTGGGAGTCTTTTGTACTATTATAATAGTAATGAGCGTTGAGCTTCCCTGCAGTTCCGGTGAATCACTGAATCACCTGACTCACTGAATGAATCACTTGACTCACTGAATCACCTGACTGACCTGACTCACTGAATGACCTGACTCACTGAAAAACTTGGCTCACTGAATCACCTGAATGACCCGACTCACTGAAAAACTTGGCTCACTGAAAAACTTGGCTCACTGAATCACCTGAATGACCCGACTCACTGAAAAACTTGGCTCACTGAATCACCTGAATGATCCAACTCACTGAATCACTAGGTGTAAAGTGGCCACTTTTTAATGCATCAAATTTTCAAACACTCAGAAGTGTGTGCATTCTTCCCCAAACATGTTAATATTGAGTGTCTTTGCATGATGTGTCTTATCAATCGTGTGTTCTTCTGTCAGGGCGGAGGAGATGGAAATTGTGTTTCCAGTATACAAGAAGAGTAATAAGGACAGTAACTACCGCACTATTGACGGACTCAGCTTCCTTACAGAAGATGTAGTAGGTGAGTCCCTAGGGGGGGTCATGATGTTAAATCTATATATTTATAGTTTCCATGGTAACAAGTCTGACCTGCGTGACTGATACACCATGTAAATGCAGGAAATAAAGTGCGGTGTGTGTATATAGATGTCGTACCATCCACACTAATGTCCTGTTCTGTCTCCATCTCAGCATCTAAGAGCCACATGCAGGGCTCTATCTACTTGTGGAGCTGGGGTGGAACCATGGCGTTGCGCCAGGGGAGGAAAAAGGAGGTGCCTGCTGTCATCCTGGCTGAACTGCAGTGGACCAACACTGACATCCCGTACCTCTCTCTGAACACCTGCCCCGGTCAGCATCACTCAGATTCTATACTATTTAGCATTTTCATCATAATTTATGTATACATATACACATATATATATATATATATATATATATATATACATTTGATAGGCTCTGCTTATGTCTGAAGAGCTTTGTTCACTTCTCTACAGGCTTCGGCTACGTGGTGTGCGGAGATGAGAAAGGCCGGCTGTGGACGTATCACATCACAGACCTTGCGAAGGCCAACTTCAAGAGTGGAAAAGCAATTCCTGCGACAGAGGTACGAGTAATTAATTAGTTCCTCGAGCTATTATTTAATGAAGAGTCACAATCCTACACGAGACTTAATGATCCAGCGTGGGTGTTTATTTTGGTACACTGTGTCACGTGATGAGATATGAATCGCTTATTCATAATTCCGGGCACAGATTACACAACTGTATGGCGCAAATGTTTCTATTTAAGTAATGGGTTTAATGGTTGTGTCTGTATGCCTAATAACCCATAAAGGAATAACAAGCTAGCGTGCCAGTTGGCAACATTCGATTTGCTTCATTGACAAAATGAGCCTTGAACTGCATAATTAAAGTGGATCTGATGTAGCGTTGCTTTGCTGACTCACAGCTTTATAGTTCCTGGTTTGGCATTGGTTTCCTTCTGTGAGAGGTTTCAAAAGTTCTCCTGTGTTCCTGTTGGTTTCCCTTTCATTTTGTTTCTATGTTTTTACTACTTCCTATAAATAAGCGTTATGCAGCGTTAGCCTAGGTGTGACTTGCCTCATGCACGGTGTTCCCAGAATAGGCTATTAAGGACTGGTGAAATGCATTATTAGAAAATGGAAGGAGAGCAATGAACCATCATCTTTAAGGAAGAAGTGTGGTCGGAAAAAAACATCCTGAATGAGCTTGGTGGGAGATCACTTAAACACTTAGCGAAATCAAATCGTAAAAAACAACATGGACTCATGGTCTCGTGGTTATGATCGCCAGGGAGCATGAAGAATATAAGACTGGAGCTTTTGGGGAAAAAAAAAAAAAGGTCATGTGGTCTGACGAGTCTAGATTTACCCTGTTCCAGAGTGATGAGTGCACCCACCAGTGTTATGACCTGGGGTTGCTTTAGTTGGTCAGGTCTATGTGTCCAGGTCTTTTTTTCGTTCCTGCTGGCACGGACATATTCCAAAATGACTATGCTAGGATTCATCAGCTCACATTGTGAAGGAGTGATTCAGGGAGCATGAGGCATCACCACCACAGAGTTCAGACCTTAACCCAACTGAGAATATTCGGGATGTGCTGGAGAAGACATTACGCAGCAGTTTGACGCGCTCATCAATACAAGATGCTGCAATGAATTTTTAATGATGTATGCGTTGCCATACATAAGAATTGCATTACATAACTGAATCGATTACCCTTTTCCCCGTCTGTAATTAACGTTCTTATACACACCACTTTGTCTGATTAAGTGCTGACCAAGAGCGCATGTTGTTGTATGAACATCAAGCACCTTGAGGTCTAAACCCTATATCATGATGTCATTTCAGGTTCTAGAGTGGCCGTCTCCGGTGCGAAGAGGAACAGGTCCGGTCGAGGGGCCGTCCATAAACAGCGTTGCCATGGACTCTGAGCTTCGTTATTTGGTCGCCCTTAGTGACAAGAACATGGTGGTGGTTTGGAAACGAGCAGCCGTGCCATGAAGTGATGTGATTTCATGTTTCTTGCGTTTATTAAGGAAGTGTTTCAGACTTTGAGAGCCACAGAAGCATGTGCTCGAGAAACACTCCAGTACTTACACACACACACACAACGTGGATTAAGTTTAGTCTTTCGCCCAAATATTGAGAATTGATGAGACAACAGACTGGAGTGCTAATATGGCACCAACTCAACAGAGACAATAGTGGCTTATTCTAGGAGAATTTAATTAGTTTAATTGTTTTTTACTTTTATTTTTAAATGTGCTTTTTATGTTTTTATTTTAAATACTGTGTTTTTTTTGTACCACTGTACATATACATATGTAATGATGGTAAATTGTTTTTTACCTCTGCGAACTAAAAGAAATATGTTACATGTGATGGTGTGTTGGTATGAGTAACTACACAACATATTATATGGATAAAACAGTACACAGTTATCTAGTAATCTATACTATTACTGTGTCATTTTTACTCCATATTATATAATAGCTTTATAGTCGTAGTCCTGAGAACCTTTTGTTTAGAACCTGAACAATTTCTTAACTTTAGATCAAACTCCCAACCTATTATTAAATACTACTTGAATTGTTTTAGGGTATTTTTTCAATATTCATTTTACTACTGCGATGCAGACCATGTGCAGACCACATGTATACTGTAGGCTATCAAGAGCGTGCCAAAAGTCAGATTTGTTGTAGACGTGGTGAAATTTCTAGAAGCACATGTTGGCAAGTGAACTTCTGAATATCTGTGGATTTTCCTAGTCATCCAGATCATGGTTTTCCCAAATGTGTTGTTTATTGGCAGCTGGACCTGGATGAAGTTCTTAAAGACATTTGACCTCTCATTCAATACATTTAATCAGTTCTCAGAACATTAATTGAAAGCGAATAGCCTTTCGGATGAGCGGTGAACATCTTCAAGAACTTCAAGCAAGTCTAGTTGACTCTGAACAACAGTTTTGGAGAAACTTCTGATTAAAAGAGGACAATGCTTATTTGAAATATGAGGGATGTACTAAAATTTGTGCCATTGTTGAACCCAACTCTTGAATCCTCTTTAAAGAAAGTTCACAGTTGATGGTCTCCTTATTCTTGTCAGTTCTTCTATATTGCGGATTCTGTACAAGGTCCTGGAGCCAATCTCAGGAGACTTGGGGCATAAACCAGGGTACATCCTGGACATGGGGGCACAGGGCGCACACACAACTTGGGAATGGCAATTAGCCTACTCTGCATGTCTTTGGACTGTAGGAGGAAATCCATCAAGCATATAGAGAACATGCATGCACACTCCATCCACACAGACCCAAAGAGGGAAGCGAACCTCAACTACGAAGGTGCAAGGTGACGGTGCTAACCAGTACGACCCCATGCAGCCTCTACTCACGTCTGCATTAATACTACTAATAATAAAAAATACATTTTATTTCTATAGCACTGTTCATGACATCCCAAAGTGCTTATGTAAAAAGATAAACATGAAATTTAAACAAAAAAATAACTAGTCTAGCAGAACAGAAGGCTCTGTCTCCCATTGACCAGACTTTGGTCCTCGGGGGACGAAGGAGCCAATTGTTGTGGGCTCGCCAATTGCGGTTGGAATTTAGTAAAGAATGTAGTTCTTTCAGATACAGGGGCGGTCCCATGGTGGGTCAGGAGCAGAATTTTAAAGTTTATCCTGTAGGAAACAGTGAAAAGATTGCTGAACAAGTGATCGATATGATGAAATTATGAACATAGTTGAGTTTCAGAAGACAAAGCCATGGATAAGGTTTTCCAGTCCTCTCAGTCTGCAGAACTGAAAGTGGGACACAGCCTGGTTAGGTTCTTGAGGTGAATAAATTAAGTTTTGCAGAGGTGTTTGATTTGGTTATCAGATGTAAAATAAACATTAAACTAAATGACCAGGTTAATCGCTGAGGAAGATAAGGCAATGCTAATGCCAGAGAATGTGAGTGGAGTGACAAATTCGTTAGGGGAGCCAACTAGGAGAACTTGTTTCATTAATGTCTAGATAGGCTCCAGGGCATGAGGTTATTATTAGTACTGAATTGGAATATGAGGTTGTATATCAACAGACTTTTTGATGTTCTCAACGAGGTTTGTTTGCTCGTATTTTCAATTATAATGGGAAGAAGTACAGCAGTGGCTGTTTTGAGAATGATACAAATATTAGTTTAATTAAGATCTTTTGATTCAGTGTTTAGATCGTTTTGTCAGATGGTATCCTGAAAGATAATTACAAGCATTTCCTAAGTGTCAAAGGCTTTTATTGACGATTACATTAAGTTTATGCAAAGAGTCAATACTTGCAGTGTTTTGACCCTTCTTTTTCGAGTCCTCTGTAATTTACCCTGGCATGCTGGGCCACATCCTGACTAATGGCAGCCCATTCATGCATAATCAATGCTTGGAGTTTTCTCCAAGCAGAATGGGAGAATTTGTGCATGTGGGTGGACAAACCTCATGTGGGTTGACCCAAAATTTTGATGTTTTGTTCCCAGAACCACTTAGTTATCACGTTTGACTTATGGCAAGGTGGTCAAACATGCTGAACAAGGGCAGTGTTTGTGATAAAACTGTTCTTGGATGGTTGGGAGAAGTTGCTCTCGGAGGATGTTTTTCTAACGTTCTTTATTCATGGCTGTGTTCTTAAGCAAAATTCTGAGTGAGCCCATTCCCGTGGCTGAGAAGCAACCCTACACATGAACGGTCTCAGGATGATTTACCATTAGCAGTGGCGGTTTTAGGCATGGGCGAACGGGGCAGCCGCCCGGTGCGACATTTTTTTCATGACACGTGGGGGGCGGCACACGAACTTGGAGGAAAAAATAATAATCTGTGCCGCTAAGCGGTTTTCTACTATGATACCTGTGCCGCCCCTGCTGCTGAAGGAGCCGCACAGAAGCTGAGCGAGCGGAGAGGAGGGGGGCGGGGGGGACACCTGACTTTATAACAAATAACTCACATTTCATTCAAAATATTATAAACACAGACCAATAATTTGCAATTTTTCATTTTTTTATTTGTGTGAAATGGCTAATAAAAATAGGTAATAAAAAACGATTATGATGTGGAGCAGTGGCGGCTGCTAGCTTTTGAAACAGGGGAAGCTCATATTAGGCCTTCATCATAAAAATTTTTATTATAATTACATTTTTCATCATAAAAAAATCACCTGCAAATCCGCATGGGACTGAACTCGAATCTCTGTAGCCAGGGGCGTTTCTAGGATTTACAGGTAAGGGGGGCTCAGCCCCATAGATGTTTAACACAGAA
>JAQMYL010000017.1:14069278-14108963 GCA_030014365.1 Clarias pachynema | reverse complement strand
CAAAACTGTTGCAAGTACAGTTATTTATTTCCATTGTTTATGTTAATGTTGGCTATAGCCAATATATTTACAGTATAGAGAAGAAAAGGTGAGTGACACCATCAGTCCTGTGTCAGACATTGTGAAAATTAATATTTGTGTCATTCTCTAAACTTTTGGCCCTGTGTAGACTGAATTTAACCAGGTGTGAGGCAAACTGCCTAACCCTTTATTGGTGGATGAGTATTGAATTGTATTAGTGTTACTGTGGTGCACAGCACACTTGTGGCCGTGGTAGAAGCGAACTAAAAACCCTAGCAGAACCTGTTTTTATGTCGACATAAAAATGGATGAACCCTTTAAGCATTAATGACGTGTTTTCTGCTGGGGCTCTGAACAACAATAGCGCGAGTCTGTGAGGGGGGTGTGGCTTTCCCGATCATTCTAGCTTCTGATTGGCTAACTGGTCACTCCTTTAGTCGAAACAAGCAGCCGAGATATAAAACTCCGCGAGCGTGCTCGTGAGCGTGTCGGTTGGGACGTGCCTTTGTGCACATACACAGTGCGGTTAGATGGCCTGCTAGGCTGCGTGTGATCAGGAGAAAAAGCGGAGAAACGGTGGAAAATGCGGCGGAGAGTGGCGTGCGGTGCGGCAGAGCTGCTGTTAGGCCGCGGCGGCGTTGTGAGGATGACCGGGCTTCGGCTGCTCCCATCGAGCACAAAACCCCCCGCGGTGGAGAGCGGCGTTCACCAAAGATTCCGGTCGACGTCCTCGATGACGACTTACTCCGAGCTGGCTAGAGAGAGGTCGAAAACCGTCACGTCTTTCTACAACCAGTCTGCCATTGATGCGTCGGCCGAAAAGGTGACCGTTAACTAAGGAGATAAAAACAGCTCGCGTGCGCCGTGACGTATAATTGCTGCGTCACCTTAGCGACGCTAACTTTTTATCTTAACTAGTAGCTTGCTGATGGGTTTCTGCCCCTCAACTAGATTCTGACACTAGCGCGGCGGAGGTTCAGCCTAGGATAGAAACAGCATGGCTTTCAGTTGTCTACCAGTTCAGGTCTCATGTCAACAAATATGAGGTCAGACAAGGACAGCAGACCTGGGCTTGGTCCCAAATACCAGCAGTGAAGTCCACAGGGCGTGCAGAAGCTGATGCCCCTTTAGAGACATTGTCATTGCAGTTGTTGTTTTTTTTTAATAGTGTTAGGATTTATTATTATGCATAAGAGAACCAGTGCTTAAATTTCTGCATTTTGCTAACTAGATATGTCCACATCTGACTTTTTTTTCTTCTGTTTTTACTTTTATATATTATGTGTATAAGGCTATGATCAGGTGGCTTAGTGGTTGGTGCTGTCGCCTTGTAGCCTCCAGGTTTGATTCCTGCCTTGGGTGTGTGTATATGCAGTTTGCATGCTCTCCCCATGCTTGATTGGTTTCCTCCTGGTACTCCGGTTTCCTCCCACAGTCCAAAGACATGCCGATTAGGTTTATTTGTGTCTCCAAATTGGTCATAGAATGTGTGTGTGTGCCCTGCGATGGATTGCCATCCTGGGTATGGTGTAACCGGCCTCATGTCCTAAGACTCCTGGGATAGGCCCCAGGCCTGCCCTGACCCTGTATCTGGATAAGTGCTATAGACGATGAAGGTGAAGCGGGTTTAAAATCGGCTATGTCTATGTCTGATGTGAGTCAAAGATTTTTTGGACAGTTATATTAAAAGCTTTTTTTTGGCCGCACTGTCCTAACAGCGTAATGCAAGACCATCTTCCAGTCACTGCTGTACAGGTGTGAATGTGAAACCTCAGTTCATTTGTAACTGCCATGTGAGCTAGAATGGATGCTCCACTTGTGATTTGCATGAAAGAATTGTAGCATGCAGTAATGAGGTTTTTTTTTTTTTTTTGGTGGTCCAAGGTTGTACCTGGTAAAGTTATTTATGAAAGACCTTTTTTGAAAAATTGCTTATGAACGGATAAAGTTTAAGAAAGGTCGCACAAATGTTAGCCATCAAGAGGGAACCAGATGCCTGATGACAAATAGCCGCACACTTGTGCCCAAAATTTTGCAAATATTTACTTTTGAGGTGTTCAAGCGTCCTGTTTTTGCTTTATCAGACTTTCACCTGTTTGGTCCCCTGAAAGCAGCCCTACGATGATGAAGATTCACTTCTGATGAAGAAGTGAAGACGGCGTGTATTCGTGACTTGCAGCTTAGCCTAAAACATTTTTAATGAGTGAATACGAAAGCTTGTTGACACATGAAAATATGTAAAATATATTTGGTTCTGCCTCGTCAGGTTGTAGGGACTGACTGCAAAAATTCCATGGTGGTGTGTTTTTTTTTCTTTTCCTTCCCCAGGTTTGATTTATTTCTTCTACACGGCAGGAACTTGCCTAAGATTAAGATTTCCAACTTGAACAACAACCTGATTTATACTCAATGTGTATAAATCATGTGTGTTTATTATTACATTTTATATTCTGGAAAAATTTAGTAAAACATTTCTGGTTTTCACTCGATATAGAATAGCTTTGCAGCTTCTCTGTAGCATCAAGAGAAATGCTAAGTCCTCTGTATGTGTCGGGGAAAACAACAGCTCTCACGGTTACAAAGTACCAACACTGGAGACTCCTTTCAAGAATTCTTTTTAAAAAATCTGTTTGCATGCACTGGTTGTCATACCAGTCAGTACTCATGTTTATGAAGAATCAGTATCGAGTATTTAACAGCGTTGTTCTAGTTATTTTTTATTACATTTATGACTTCTTTGTTTTTTCAACTGCCGTGTTTCTTTCCTCAGCCTTCTGTCAGACTCACACCCGGCACCTTACTCTACTCAGGCAAGCCTCAGGATGAAAACCATATCTTGGTAATACCAGCCTGTAATTATAATCCATTTTGAAGTTCTAGTTCTTTTTGCTCTTGTTGATCATGTGTTGTCTGAAAACTCTCCATAATTTCTGATGGCAGTTTGTCACGCTGTTTTGCAGAGCAGTGCAAGATACCTGCATAAAGAGCTGCCTGTGCGCATCGCCCATCGCATTAAAGGTTTTCGCAGCCTTCCCTTTATTATCGGGTGCAACCCCACCATCCTGCAAGTGGTGAGTTTAACTCCAGTTGAAGTGCTATTAGTGATACCGTAGTTTGTATGTTTGTGTATTGTAGTTGACGTGCACCTTTACAGTCAGTACAGAAGTTTCGGGTGCATCAGTCAAACCGGCGTCAATAATTAACCACAGTGGACATCAAATATAGGTGTTTCAGTCTTTGGGCTTTTCGGCTGTACAGTTCGTGCAAGAAAGGAATCAGCCCCAGCCTTCGAACTGACGTGACTGAAATGTGCACCCTTTATCATTACAACTACGAGTCATGCTTTCTCGTTATCCGGCATGAGGCATGCTGATTATTTCAGACAACCTACCCCCGTCTCCCCCTGCCTCGTCACCCGATCTTACTTACTTCTTGTAAATGTTTCTTTCACTTCTGTGAGGGTGCCTCAGAAAACTTTATATTACTCATCACAACATTAAAACATCAAATTACATATGGTGTATGAATGCAGTGGGAAGCTAGTGCACTTTGGTTTAATATCATTACATTATTTTGATGTAAATATTCTTAAGGTATGATTTTAGCCTTTCTTTTTTTTTTTTAAATCTTTGCAATCAGGCTTTTGTGTGCAAGCTCGGCGTGTTTACAGTGAAAGTCTCTCCTCACAGTGAACTCTAACCTACAGTACATTCTTCTCACATGAGTGTGACACTCTAGGAACGTGTGAGAGAGACAGAGCTCAGAGACGGAGTGTTTTTATCTGCCTGTGTGTAATTATATATAGCAAGATTTGAGTATAGTCCATTATATAAACACGCGAACATGTGTGTGACATGTGAAGGTTGTACACTTCCAGTTTTCTGCTTTGCCAAATGCATCGTCCTTCCTTTTATTTGAGTTCTTGGAAGTCTTAGAGAACGCTGACCACATGTGTGTGCGCTGCTGGAACCCTGCCATCTGGATCTAACACCCCCCCCCCCCCTTTTTCTTCTTCTTTTTTTCCCCTCTCTCTCATCCTGTCTCTTCTTCCCACAGCACGAGCTTTATATCCGGGCCTATCATGTGCTGAGCGATTTTCCAGCAGTAAGTACCTGCTCGATGTTATCTCACACATAGTTTTAAAAAAAATAATAATAAAAAGGTTGGGTAAAGTTTACCAGTCTGTTTTTAGCTGCTATATGATTACAATTTCTACCGTCAGTGTGCGCCAGAGACAGGAGCATGGGGTTAACTGTAAGGGCAAAGCAGAACCTAATACTGTGAGTCCTAAGTGCTTGGTCATGGAGGATTTTCAGTGTTGCGCAATGCATGTCATGAGGGCAGAATGTGGCGGGGCTGTTGGGAAGCAAGCTGTTTGTAAAGTTCGAAGATTTGTAAATATTTTTCTACAACGCTTTGTTTGGTGTTCCATCTGTCTAAACATGACAGAAGGTTCAGAGCCCGAGCTTGTTGAGGCAGCTTTTGTTAAGAACAACCTCAGAATTCATGTACAGTAAGGAAGTCTTATTGTTTGTACATGTTTTCTAATGTATTCTATAAACAAAATAGTCCAGGGAATTACTGGGTCATGGCACTTGAGGACATTTTATTTTTAGGGAAATATAATTTCATCGCCATGAACTTGACCCAAGTAACTAATAAAGGTCGACTAACTAGACCACTAAGGTGCAGCTCAGGATCATGTTTTGGTTGCTTGTAATTGACTAGACTGAAAAGGTGAAGGCAGTATGATGTAATAACAAGCTAGTTAAGTGTGTCATACATGCATGCACATTTTGATAATGTTGAAACATAAATTGTTTTTTTTGCGAAAGTCAACCAGGAGCAAAGTTTATTTATTTTTTAGTAGTTGTTGAAACTGCTTGTCCACCCGGCAGCTACAAAGTAAAAAACAACTAAAAGCTTACGCTTGAAATCTTCTAAACTGTTAATGCCTCATCAGAGCAGATTGCAGATAACCTGTGATGATATTTTCTCAAGACAGTACATTCTCAAAGATTTAGTCAATCTCATCAACTTCACCATGGTATTCATCATCTTATCAGCTGGCTCTTTTGTGGTAGAAATAAACCGTTCTAGATTACACACCAGGACCACCGTGTTCATTGATCAGGGTGTTTTTTGGCTTGGTAGGCATTTTAGGTGTAAAATTAGGAGTTGGGAGCAATAGGTGACGGCCTTCTGTTTTATTTTATAAAGTTTAATTAAGGATTCCTTTTTTTTTGCTTTTTTTTTGTTTGTTTGTTTGTTTTTTGCGTGTTTTAGTTATGTTTTTTATTTGTCTTCCAGATTAAAGACCAAGACACAGAAGCTCGGTACAGCAAGCTCATTCAACAGCTCCTCGACGATCACAAAGACGTGGTCACCCTGCTCGCAGAAGGATTCCGGGAGTGTCGCAAACACATTCTAGTGAGCAAGCATCCATATCGTGCCCTTATTTGCGCTTCGTTCTTTGACCGTTGTGTCACGTTAATTATTAATTTATATATGCATGTGTTTATTTTTGCCGTAGGATGAGATGCTAGTTCGTAACTTCCTGGACACGACGCTGACGTCTCGTCTGGGCATCCGCATGCTGGCCACACACCATCTTGCCCTGCATGAAGAAAATGTACGTTTCTTTGCTTCTTTCGTTTTGTTTTGTTTTTTTGTTTTTTTCCCCCCCCCAACTTGGATGTGTAGTCTAGTCAACCATTTTTACTTTAACCTACGAAGGTTATATAATTTAGTTATACTAAATTATATTTTAATTTAGTATTAAAATACTGCAAGAGCCGAACATGACCCCTGAGACAGTCACTTGGTGTTAACTCCATGACCTAAATGTAATGTCTAAATATTAATGGCTGCATTTTTGCTGATTCGGAGAACTTGCCATTGTCTCGTTTGTTAGAGAAGCGTTCAAGCCAAACGTTTTTTTTTTTTTTTACATTTGCGCCATTCAAACATTTTACTGTAGCTGAGAGTCTCGTCTACACTGTGCTTGACGTGTTCTGTTAACATCGTTCGGTTTTGTGTCTTCATTCACTAGAACATTTATTCTTATTATTAAGTCCCGATTTGACTTGAACGGCCTCTCATAAACTAATTCAAGAAATTGGGGCTCGTATTTTATCATATTTGCTGTAGTCACTGGGTATATATTGCTCGTGTCTTAATCGTTACAGAACTGAAACATTCACCTTTTTGCACCTTTTGCTTTGTCGCTTATTCTGTAATCGTTTAGTTACACAGTCATAGAGAAAGCAAGCTTGACTTGGACGGAAACAAATAGGTTGACGCTTAAAACGATGTCAGGCCTGTAATGAGATTGTGATCGTGGTCCTGCAACATCTGATTAACTGGGCATTAAAGAATTATTTACAGAGGCATGGACTTCTCTGTGTAATGACTGCTGAGGTCGTGAACACGCACTTCTGAGTGGATATACAGTATACTGAGTGTGTGTGTGTGTGTGTTTATGTACCCTGCCATGGTCATCATTCAACCGCTTTGAAAATTGTTGCATCGTTTTTAACAAAGCTCTTATTTGGACTCTTCCTTTGCCATGTTCAGTCTGACTACGTGGGCATCGTGTGCAGACGTCTATCTCCTAAAAAGATCACAGAGAAGTGGGTGGACTTTGCAAGGTAAGCCTGTCTCTTTACCGTTATCAGCCCGTCTGGTTTGTTACCTTACACGCGACTGTATTTACATGGCCTAGAGTTTAAAGTGAAAGGACAAACCGAACGGTTTATTCCAGGTCGTCAATGATCTAAAATTAGAGCATGTCAGAGAGCATGTATCTGCTGGTAAAGACATCATTGCATAAGAGAGTCTTTGGTGACTGGTTTTACACCGGCTCTTCAGTGTCGCGTTTCTTTCCGAATCCCTTTTAGATAAACAAAGCAGTTGCGTAACAGATCATTAAACATTTCCAATTAGAGGATGGCACAAGCTTGATCAGAACGAAACAGAAACAAGATGAGAACATGCCCATAAGAGGAACAGAGCTTGGATGATGGTCCTTATCTGCTCCTGTTCCTGGCAGGATGGAGTTCACGGTTGTTTGTGTTCTGTAGAATTTGGAGGAAGCAGAGCTGTTACTTTTAAAATGCTTATTGTTCATTTTTCTTCTAGTTATCGAGTTTCATGATCTGTACTCATTCCAGCATGCGGATGTACAGTAGATTGCACTGGTTTACGAATCAGCCAGTCAGAAACTAGTGTTTTCAGTGTTTGTGGTATTATTTATGTTTTATTTAATTCTGCTGCGTCACTCGGTGTGTCTTTGAGTACACGTTATTGTGTTTAATCTCAATTACTTGTATGAATAATTTAATTTTGCTATTTGGAAATGTGACCGTCTCAACACTCTGACCTCTGTGTTCTGACCTGGCATGTTTACAGAGTTTTTCAGCACATACTGTATGGCTATAAAGCAGCCAAGCTCATGACATGCAAACATCCAGTAGGATTTATCATCATAAGCATGTACTGGTCCTTTTGATCTTTTTTTTATTTTTATTTTCATTTTGAGTCTCTGTCTTTCATCACTTCTATAATTTGGATGTGATTGCGTCCTGTGATTGCGTACTTACTTTAATCAATCTGTTCATTGCCAGGATCAAAGGCAGGCTTTTTAGTACTGCATAAGCAAATTAAATGAAAGGAAGAGCTTTCTCATCCATATTAAAATGCCTGATGCATCATTGCTCTGATCTGTATCTGTCGTCACCATTTGCAGACGCGAGAAATGTATTTATTTAAGAAAGCAATAGATTTACCATCTCTATATTGGTGCAGTCTGAGCTCATGCATGCAGATGGTGGATGGCGCTTCCGTCTGTCTCACTGCCATGTGCTGCAAGAGTTTTAAAAAAAAATACACAGTTGGTAGGCTTTGATTTCACCATCCGTTATCGCAATACAAGTTCACGTCAATTCTGTTTAATAGTGAAGTAAGGATTGTGCAAACGAGGTTGATGGATATACGTGCCTTGCCTGGCCAAGTCGCACACGAACATTTCATTCAGTCACCTTTAGCTTTGATTACAGCACACAATGTTTTGGTCAGTTCATATGTGAAAATGATTCCTCATGCTCCCAGAACCACTGCATAGATGTGATAACCTGGTCGTTCAGTAGTCAGGTCATCAGCTGACTTCATTTTATTGCCACATAACGTTGCTGAGCCTCGACCTGACCAACTGAAGCAACACCAGAACATAACACTGTCTCCAAAGGATTGTACAATGGACGCTATACATGATGGGTGTATGTTCTTCCCCTCTTACCCTGATGTGACAGTCGCTCTAGAATAGGATAGGTCTGGATTCATCAGACCGCATGACCTTTGATTGATTTCTTTTCTTTCTGTACATAAATCAGATTTAAATATATGGTTGATGTTTATAAAAATTTATGAGCTGCAGTTCTGTATAATTGGCCACAGACCTTTGTCCCCTAATTTACTGTTCTAACTGATGATTAATATAGTAATAGTTCTGGATAGTACTGGTGTTGTTATTGCATCTGCTCTGGATATTTGATTTATGAAATGCAACCAGTTATCCAGCGTTCTTAATATGAAATCAGTTTGTCTGGTTTAAGATAAAGATAAATTCATTCATTGTGTTTTTGTGTATTTATTCAGCTCGTTCTTAGTCAGAATTGACACATGTTTGTTTATTTATTTCTGCTTATCCTAATGCTCCTCTGTGACCCTCTCAGGCGACTGTGTGAGCACCAGTACGGGAATTCCCCACGCGTCCGCATCAACGGTCACGTGGCTGCACGCTTCCCGTTCATTCCTCTCCCCCTGGACTACATCCTGCCCGAGTTACTGAAGAACGCCATGAGGTAACCCCATGATCAGTTTTCCTAATGGTGCCGTATGAACAGTATGGCAAAATCCCACGCTTCCCAAATAAACATGAATTCTCTACAACATCAAGCACCTTTTAAAAAAAAAAGCGTTTGTGTCATTGTTAATTTGTTTAGGATGGCTAGATGAACTCTCTTCCGCAGGTGCCGGCACTCTTTAATGCACCACCGTTTTTCCACCATGGGGATGTTTGTTCTACTGAGGGTTTATTTATTTATTTATTTATTCATTTGTTGTTGTTGTCCTAATGTTGTTTTGTGTGGATGTTCCTCACTGTTTAGCGAGTTTAACAGTAACACCACCAGAACAGCACCTTCAGTCAGAGCTTTCATTTCAGAAAGCTCAGTCAGACATAGTAACAAGTCAGCACACTATAATGCTTTCCTGGCATTTGGTGTGTGACTCTTGATATCATCTACAAACACTTTGGTCAGGGTGACCCAACCTGAACTTTCCAGTTAGACCAAAGGTCATTTAGCACCTGGCCGTTGTGTGTAATGACTCCAAAACAATTCATGGTTGAGATTACTTGGCATAATCATGAGATTAAAGGTCGTCAAACAAACATCTGCACAGACGTTTACCTGGTATGTTTATTACTTGTCCAGACATGCTTCACTTTGTTGATTTATGTTCAGATTATCTTTCATTAACAGTAAATTGAATTTGGTTGGTTAGTTTCTGTTTATTTCTGAATGTAGAAGATAAAGGACATGTTACTTTTACCTAGATTGAAAACACAAGGCGCGACATTCACGGTGGCAATGACAGACTCCTTCTTGCCTTTGCTTTTATGCCCTATAGCAACGTGACTTCACTTTGTGCTCGTGGGTACTACGTATGTAGTCGTAGTCCACATGTGTGGTCGTGATATTTACATGAAGTCAATTTGGCAGTGAAGTAAAGACAGGTGTAAAGTACCTGTTCGGCAGCTGAATTCCTGAAACTTTCTAGCTTTTTCAGGTGAGAAATATTCTCATATCTGGATATTTTTCCATTTAATAATTGATGCACCAAAAGGCCAAACTGTTGTGCTTGCAACAGCTGCAAGGTGCAACTCTCCCAGTGCAGGGCAGATATAACTACTTCAGTCATATTTACATGTAAAATAAAAATCCTAAAAATGCAGACCTAATAAAAACATGGGACAATCAGAAAAGTTCTCTAGGACAACAGCAAGTACTCTGATCGGTACCGTGTCAGCAAGTACTCTAACTACTGGCAAAAAGTGGCATACATAATTTGGCTTGTGTATAATATCCTAATAAACTCTTGGCCTCATCGTTAAGCTGTGACGCTGTTTATGCTTCATTTAATCCTTGCAAAATGTGTTTTTGTGGTTTTTATAGGGCCACGATGGAGAGCCACCTGGACACGCCTTACAACGTCCCAGACGTGGTGGTTACCATTGCCAACAACGATACCGACTTTGTCATCAGGTCAGTTTGTGCAGGAAACATATGGGGATTTTCTGTCTATAAACGTAGCTTTTTTTTTTTTTTTTTTTTTTTGCTTTTTTTTTTTTTTTTCATTCATTACGAATTGAACAGAACTTGACAGCACGTTGAAACCTTGAGACCGTACCTTTTGACGTCTGTGACTTCCATTTGCTGTAAAAGCATTTTTGGAAAGTTAATCAAATTCTTTTTATCTTTTTTCTTTTTTTTTGCTCAGCACATCTAAACTAATGTATCTTCCTGATGACCCAGCACAACGCGTTTGAGCTTTGAGGCTGTTATCTAACCTTTTAAGTGCTTATGTGAGGGCAGAGAAGCACAAGTCCATTAACCCGAGGCGCACAGGCACTGGCAAGCCGTGTTGAGTGCTGAAAATAAAGATCTGTTTGCATATGTGATAAATTTGCCCATGGCACACAAGGACTATTTGTCTTGCCATGTCCAAGTCAGCACTTTATCTGCTTGTTCACGACCGCAGTGACCAAGCATAACACAAAACACAATCTCCATCTGTTCCTATCCTCATGCAGCTCAGGATTCACCCTGAGCTTTACTGTGTTTCAACCTGTCTTGCATTGTGGGTGAAAGAGGTGACCCTGATTCACTGAGATCTCGTGCAGGATCTCGGATCGGGGCGGAGGCATCCCCCACAGCATCATGGATAAAGTGATGGACTATCACTTCAGCACGGCCGAGCAGAGCACGCAGGACCCACGCATGAGCAACATCTTCAACACCATGACCAACAGCGGCCCTCAGTCAGGCCCCATGCACGGGTGAGTGAGCTTTACACCAATGTTCTAACGTTACGCAAACACTCATAAATGACCGTGTTTATTGTTTGTTTATCTTTTGATTTTATATCCGATTTCGATTTGGCCAGCTACTTAGGACTACAGTTTGCAGTTTAATAGAAACCACTGCACAAAGAAGAAGAAGAGGAAGAATGTTTAATACACTATACATAATGCCTAACACGCTGTCTCTTTATGCATTTACTGTACTCATTGGAGCTATTTATAACTACAGGACAGTTGCATTCTAGTCATATGATTGCCTCAACGGTTGAATGGCTCAGGTCAAACCAATCCAGTATAGACCAGTTTTACCACATGGGCTTTGGTATTTTCTAACACCATTGCCCCCTGCTGGGAGAATTTTTAAAAGCACAACTGGCAAATAAAAACCCACCTGCACACATCTTGCTCAGCACAGACTCACCACACACACAGCCACTGCATGATGTAATACCTCTGCACTTCTTTCATTTCTTCATCCTGGTATACCACAATTGAAATCATTATAACTACAGAGTTTTCTTGACATTTAGATATTTTCAGCTTTATGGTTCATCACAGTTGAGCTCTAGCTAGGGCACTGGTGGCTCAGTGGTGGGTTTCTCGCCTGCCATGCGGAAGGCCCGGGTTTGATTCCCAGACGAAGCAGCCAAAAAGCCATAAATGTGTATCATGTAGCATGTTGCCATAATATGGATTCCATGCTCTGGATTACCAAGTTTGTGTAACTCACCCCCAATTTGAGCTACTCCCATGTTTTTGTTTATTTATTTATTTATTTATTTATGTGGATGTCATTAATGTTGCAGAGAGATGTTTTAATTTGAGGTAACTGTTGGGGGAAAAAACCCTAGTGATAGACCGCAGATGGTTATGCTTTTAACCTCCTGTCTGTGTAACCTAGAACATAGAGAAGACAAGGTACACATATGCCATTTGTATAATCAAACAGCATGAGGAACCCATTTGATACAAGTTTTTTTTTTTTTGTGTGCATGTTGCTTTGGCCCTCGTGCTTACATGTCCATAGCATCTTGTTGCATGCTGTGGTATTCTTGTCCTGGCACACACTTGTGTGCCACGCCTGGCAAGCTTTTTTTAAAAAGCTAAAAAAAAAAAAAAAAATCTTGTGTTTATTTCCAACCTGAATATTATATTTGATTACATTTCTTTAAATGTTCAAGTTTGAATTAGACAATAAAAAACTTTTCTTTACTAGGAGTAAGCAGAAATCGTGTTCCACAAAACAGCATTGTCGGAACAAAACATTTTATTTTATGCACAGATCTACATGTCTGACCTGATTTTCCCTCCCTCACCCTGTGTCTCATCTGTAGGTTTGGTTTTGGTCTGCCCACCTCAAGAGCGTATGCCGAATATCTGGGTGGCTCGCTGTCCATCCAGTCGATGCAGGGAATCGGCACTGACGTTTACCTGCGCCTGCGTCACATTGACGGGAAAGGAGAGAGTTTCAGAGTGTGATGTAGCAGCCAATACTACCAGTCACCATGAGCATACGTGTTTTTCACCAACGCCTGGAAGCTTCACTGTTCACCGATCTTCACGGACATTGCTTCCTGTCCATCCTTTTTTTTATTATTATTATTATTTTAGATATGTTTTTTTTCCTCTCTGCATGAAAGAGTCTAAAAAGAAGGAAGACAAGGAAGAAATTTAAAGTTACCGACATGAATCGCCTAGAAACGCTCCTGGAAGAAGATGCCTTAGGATAACAACTGAACTCGTAGGAAACTCTGCGCTCTTTTCTGTGACTGATGCTGAGTGAAAGGCTTATCATAGGGGTTATGAGTGATCGTGCTCTTGGGTATAGATGCAGAACGTACTGTACTTAACTGCCTTACGGAAACACTGGGATTGGGCCGCTTGTTCTGCATCACCCCATGTGTAATCAGAGTTGATTAAAAGTGCACGTTTTCCCCTAAATAAGCTTTTAATTTTATGTAGGTTTCCTGGGCAAAGCAGACTGGCTATAGAACAAAGTGTGTAAAGTCTTTTTTGTTTTTTTTTTCGTTTAAAATTTGTCATGCTTGTCAATCTCTCCAGGATTTAGTTTAAAGGTGTATTGAAGTAACATTTTATTCATATTTGAATATTATTTTTCAGCCGTCTTCTACATGTGGCCTGTTTCCACTCACATTCCAGTAGAGGTCAGTCTTGAAAATAGGACATGATTCATCGTTCAGTTTAATTTAATATTGCAGATCACTATTGGAAATGACTATAGGATATGACACATTTGTACCTGTGGAGTTTTTTTTTTTTGTTTTGTTTTTTGTGGCCTCGGTAAAATGCCATATTATAGTCTGAACATGCATGTTGAAGGACTGGAGGGTTTTTTTTGTGGTCCGAGTTTGCCCTCTACAGGTTAAAGATGAGTATCGATCTACGCTCTAACAAAGCTATAGTATATATTACACTGCCGGTAATATTGTGTACAAAGTTATGGACTAATCTGCACATCTTGCCACAGATTTCTTTTGTGAGGTGTCCAGATTGATGTCAAGGATGGGATCATTTTATTAAATTTTTACTTGTTGTCAATGTTGTTCTTTCCTTTATATATGCCAGGTTTGTGTAGTTTCTTGGGCATTATAAAAATCCTAATTTGAGCAACACCATCTGCCTCATCTGTTGTTTTTTTCTTCACTAACTTTTTATTCTGTTTTTGGATTCATTTTAAGTAAAGAACAGCACATACTGGACTATGCTGTTTATAGGAAAATAATAAACTGATACGAACTGGAGAGACTGTTAATACCATCAATGTGCTTGTTTTCCTAGAACAGGGTTTTTTCATACCATGTTTATTCTCTTTGGTATTTTTGTTATTATTGTTTATCTAGTCATAAGAAAAGTTGTACTTTTTTATCCATTTAGTTTCATTTAATGTTTGTGAAACTGAATGGTTCCTGTTATCACTCTTGTTATAAGTGATCTAAACAGACGTTCCCTCTTTTTTCTGCCTATTAAAGTTTATAAGGTTACTAAGAATACCGAAGAATTTTTTAAAGTTTGAAAATGTCTAGGACCAGCTTTATCTCTAGACCATTATAAAGAGCTACCACCTTCCAAAATGCTAACTATTAGTCTTTTTCTTCTTTTAATTATCATACAAGTTTATCTGCAAGTAAATAGCAGTGATGGATGAGTGCATTTGCATTATATCTATATGTTATTTGTTTTGGGTGTGGAACCACTGTCTGTGCTGCTGTTCTAGAACATTAATCACCCCTTTTGCCCTCACACATTTCAGAATTCAGAAGTGGCATGGCATAAAATGGAATATCTAAAAGTTACAGGCTTAGTCTCTAGAGATTAGACATGGGAATGAGTCCAGTTCTCCAAATTTCCACATAAGGAGTAGATCTATTTTTAAAATGTGATGTAGCCAACTTTCCAGCTTTGAGACCTGGATCCTTGTGTTTATACTTTAAAAATGTGTGTATATATAATGTATTAAAGCTGTACCATTTCTAGAAAGGTTTTACACATTTAAAGGCTAAACTGATGTTTCAATTAACAAAAATTTAATTGACACCTTTTTGTTGAAAGTGATCTATCTCGACACAAACACGCACTGTTTTCTGGGAACTGTTATGTTTGTGTTATTGACTCAGTCTGCCATGGCTTAAACTGATTATTGGTTTATTTGTGATTGTTCTTGCTCTATTTGAAATGGCCTTCTAAAAAGAGCATACAGTGAAACCTCGGATTGCGAGTAACGTGGTTTTTGAGTGTTTTGCAAGACGAGCAAAGATTTTTAATAAATTTTGACTTGGAAAACGAACAAGTCTTGGTTTATGAGTACCGAGTATCATGTATCACGCATGCGCTTCTTGTTTTGATGCCGAGCATCACTGATCACAACTGAGCTAACGGTTTTCCTCTCTCGGAATTGTGGGTAATCGTCTCCGCGATGGGTCTTAGTGCACGCGTGTACTGTTTACTATAACACTGTGACCACATATGTGCATAAAACATTTTATTTCGAGTCTGTATGTGTGTGTACAGCGCGCATGTAAAGCAAAAGTAAGTCGCATTAGAGAGGTTAAAGATCCATTTTCTCTCTCTGCTCAAGGCTCAGCCTGCTCTTTGTGTCTGTGTGCGTGTGCGGCATTGGACAGACCCCTCCTACTTTCACCTTCACAGACACACTTTCTCTCTGCTCTACACAGAAATACTGCTCTGTCGCGATTTTTTTCAAAGGTAAAGTGCAGGTTAATTAATTTTATTTTACTTTACAGCAGTGATTCCGTTAGTGTGTCGCTCAATCGAGTGTCAGAGAGATTTCTTGTTTATTTTTCTGATAAAACAGTGTTTCCGTTGTTTGTGCGTGTGTGTGTGAAAAGGGTGGAGGAAGGGTAACTGTGTAAGACGAGAAGTGGGAGAGGGGAGCTTACCAAGCTCCGTGACCCTGAATACAGGATGAAGCGGTATAGAAGATGAGTGAATGAGTGAGTTTGTGTTTGACTATACACCCATAAAATAGGCTGAAATGACACTAAAACCACTGACGGGTGAAGTGAATAATTTTGATTATCTCATTACTATAGATGAAGCTGTTTTTAAAGCTGGTGGGTTGAAAGCAGAAAAAATGGACACGTGTAAATATCTGAGTGACTTTGATTAAAGACTGAATTGAGATGGCTTGACCAGCTCAGGCCATTTCCAAACAGCAGGTCTTGACGGTGTTTTGTGATTAGAACCTACCAAAAGTGGTCCGATGAACCCGTGACAATGGCTCACTCGTGAGGAGCAAGGGTTTGTCTGTCTGATCTGATCCCCCACCAATTATTAACAGATAGGTGTCAGACCACACAGTGATTCTTAATTTGTTCAAAACATCATGTGGGAATGTGTGCGGAAGAGATGGCACCAGGGTGCACTATGGGAAGATGCATCATGGGAAGAGGGAAAGTGGCATAATTCAATTTTATTTGTATAGCGCTTTTAACAATGGTTATTGTTGCAAAGCAGCTTCACAGAATCAAAAGATAATTAGGGAAACGTATGTTCTCTAGGGAAACCTTCGGTCCTGGCATTCATATGGATATTTCTTTGACACGTCCCACCTATTTGCAAACCAATTGCACTCCTTTACAGTAATGAGAAACTTCAAGGTGTTGCCTCCAAATTCCCCTGGTCTTAATCCAACTTGATCAGTGTGATGTACTGGACAAACAAGTCTAATGCATAGAGGCCCCACCTTGCAACCTTCAGGACTTTAAAGGATCTGATGCTAATGCCTTCAGAAATCCTGTTTAGTCCATACCTACTTGTGGACTGGTGTATGACGGGGGTAGATTTAATGTGATGACATCAGTCTACTTGGTCTTTCTTTAGATATATTTGGTGGAAATGGTTAAAAAAAACACTAAGATTAAAATCTAGACTTGTCTCCTATATATTTCATGCATTCATTCATCCATCCATCCATCTAGGACTTTCTGTAGTCAAACTAAGGACAGTGGAGGCCAATGTTGACCATTGTATTTATTCCTTTTTTCACATGCCAATTAGCCTAATCTGCATGTCTTTGGACTATGGGAGGAAACCCACCAAGCACACAGACCCAAAGGTGAGAATCAAATCTGGTCCAAGGCAACAGTGCTAATTAGTCCTGTTTCTTTTCCTGGAGGAAAAAATGCTTGTTTCTTTTTTAAAATAGGTCCAATTCAATAAAAAAGATCTGTGCAAATACAAAAATAGAATAACAAATAAAATAAAACTGTTGGAATGATGATAAATGGAATTAGTTATTTACAGGTTATTTTAAATGTATATCTAATCCCAAACACAAAGTTAAGACGAACTCATTGTCTTGGTGATCCATTTTAAGTAGCACATGCAATAATGGGGCAATGTGTGTACAGTACCAACCAATAACTATAAAATACACCTAGGTGTTCACAATGTGTATGCGATGTAAAGTTTGTCACTAAGTGTGTATTTAACACGTTACACTTACACTTACGTTACACTCTAGAAAAGGCTGGGTTGTTTTTGTAAACATATTGTTGGGTTGTTTATGCTGGGTCACAATTCTGGGTTATTTCGGGTACTTTAAACACAAATGAAATGTAGTGGGTCATTTACAAATGAACATCTGGTTGGGTAATTCTTTATTCTCTGGTTTCTCCAAACGGCAGCCTGCAAAATGTTTGAAATATTACTGTTATTGTGTCAGACAAGAGGAAAAACGTTTTGCATTAAATACATACATATCTGTACGTCCTTAACAAAAATGCTTGACGTAAATTTTAGTTATATTGCAACACTAAGTGATGTGTAATCCAACATGATGGGAATGATATCTGCAAAATATGGAGATGTTTGGAACATTTTTCCATGTTTTGTGCCTTGGGAATGAGACCAGAGGGACCTGACAGACCTTTCCCGTTGTCGGAGGCAATGCTATCTATACAGACTCTTTGGTGGAGGCCGTTGATGTTTTTCTAACATCAATCTTTGATGTTAACTACACAAAGCAGTGTCTTCTCACCTGCGAGTTTCTCTGTAGATCAGATTGATGGACACGAGTACTCATCCGTTAGATTTTTGAGGACAACCGTTTTTCACCCGGCATTTAATTAATAATATTTTTTAAAGGTTTTATCATTTTTGTTTTTAATGTCATTTTAAAGGAAATTAAATAGTAATAGTTAAATAACTAATAGTTAAAATATTAGATGGGGAATGCTTTTATAAGATTTGTATTGAAAAGTTTTAAACTTTTCAATACAATACAAAGTACAAAACATTTCAATACTAAAGTTTTATTGAAATGTTTTAAACGTTGTATTAAATGCAAAGAAAAAATGCAATTTAAATAGGATTTACAGGGGCCTCTTGTTTTTATTGTATTACAGAGTGTTTATATTACATTTATTTTATATGACATTTTTGTCAAAATTGAGTTATTCACATTTTCTTATTCTGTGACAATGTATTTACATTATGTGAAGGTGTGTACATTTTGTGTCTTTTTTTTTTTGAAAAAGAAAAAAAATCTAATGGAATGTGTCAACCCAGCTAGAGTGTTAATTTTACCCACTGGTTGGGTCAAATAAAATAACCCAGCAAATAAATAACCCAGCTAGAGTGTGTCCCAGCTGCTGGGTTATGGTTGGGTTGTTTTTTAACCCAGCAGGTTTTAGAGTGTATGTGTGGACATGCCTTATGGTAGTATTTTCTTTTAAATGTTTGGTTAAAGGGCGGCGGTGGCTTATTGGTTAGCACTGTCGATTTGCAACTGCAGGGTCCGGGTTTGATTCCTGCATCGTGTCTGTGTGCATGGAGTTCGCATGTTCTCCCCATGCTCGGTGGGTTTCCTCCGGGTACTCCGGTTTCCTTCCTCGGTCCAAAGAGATTAGGGTAGCTGGTGTGTGAATGTGTGTGTCTCCTTAGGCTCCAGGCTGTGTGACACTGTTTACAGGATGAAGCCATATAGACTAGGAATCATCTTGTCAAACATCTCAGACTTTTCGCACTATGTTTTTTTTATTTTTTTTTGCTTCTTCTGTTCTGTAGAGCTGCTTTGAGACGATGTTCAATGTTAAGAGCGCTATACAAGTGAAAAACAACCGACAAATCAGGCCAATTTTGACGCGCATGCGCGTTTGCTATAGAGGGATTTCCTCTTAAAGGAAATGGCTACACGGTTTGTCACGTGACCCGCAGAAGCCCAACAAGAGGAGGAGCCGAAGACGGAAACAAAAGGAAATGGCTACACGGTTTGTCACGTGATTCGCAGAAGCCCAAAAAGAGGAGGAGCCGAAGACGGAAACAAAAATATCGCGAGTCGATGTGGTTTCGCCACACGCGCACTGCGTGTCTCTGCACCTCAGCTGGAAACAACAAACAAACAAGCAAACGAAAGCTCGTTTTTAAAAAAAATTTCTGCATCTTATTCGTGAAGGCGAGGATTTTTCTGATAGACATTACTCAGAAGGTGAGTAAAGCGCGTCTCGACTGGGATGTCGGGCTGGGTGTAAAATAATGTGCAATATCATCATCATCATCATCTATGGAGAGCGTGTTTTCAATGAAATTGCATTTAGGACACAGCTGATGTCCAATACTAAATGTACTAAACTGTGTGTTATATGAATATGTCTAGCGGTGCTATAATTACACAGGAACTTGAGTCAGGAAATTATTAGATTACATCTAGTTAAGGAAAAGGGCTTGTCTTGTTTGTTTGTTAGGGGGTTTCTTTTGGACAGCAAAAAAAAAAAAAAGCAAACAGACATTGGTCATAAAAACTTGTCATATATGTATTTGTGTGTGTAAAGTTGTAGTCATGTGTGACGTGGCGACAGTCTCTGATTAAATATAGTGCATTAATAATTAGTAGAAGCACTACTATTGTTATCTCACAGGCTTATTTTTCTTTCTTTTTTTTTTTCCTTTTTCTTCTTCTTCCGTACAAAAGTTTGGCGCGTAACTAGTCCTGCACTATGTTTTTTGTCATGTGTGATTTGTCGTAGACCAATGTATGAGGTATCAAACTGTGCGCCTTATTCGGGAATGGGGTGCTAAGGCCCCAAAAAGTCCCATAGACATAGCTATGATGTCATAACTATGATGTCAATCTCCACTCACTTTTTCTTCAGGTAATAATTGAACATATCACTTTTTTTCTCTCTCTTACTTTATAATGAGCTGATGTTTGTTCTTTTTGTGTTTTGTTAACCAGAGATGTGCAATGCAAGCCGCTCATAAAGGCGGGGAAGCCCAACCCTGTAAGTACTGTATCAGGCAGCCTTCAGACTCCTTTTGAATGACTTGTGAAATAATTAAACTCAAATTCTAATTAATCGGTACATCTGAGTGCTTTGAATCATTCCATCCGTGTTTCTCCTTGAACACTGCAGCTGTCTGCACTTTAACACTACTAGTTTATTTATGTCATTCAACATCAGAGCTTTGTCTTCATAAAGTCCTTGTTGACTGTTCCAGGCATTTTTACATCTGTATGGAGCTTTCTAGATGTTGTACAATCAGGAAGACTTATCATTCTACTTCTTATTATTATTTTTACACCTAGCAGTCAAAAAAGGGAACTGCAGCAAATGCTAATTGAGGCCCATTGGGGCAGCAGTTTCACTGCCCCGTGCTCCTGCTTCTCTACTTAAAGTGGCAGTGGACTAAAATTAAACAAAAAAAATTTGGGCGAAAAGATGATGTGTAAGACCACACAATGCACCTATTATGTACATAGCTATATGGATATGCATATGGATGTACAAAGTGGAACCTTGGATTGTGGGCATAATTCATTCTGGAAACATGCTTGTATATTGTATATCAAGGTGGAATTTCCCCATAAGAAATAATGGGAACTCGGATGATTCATTCCACAGCCGAAAATGTCCATATAAAAATAATTAATACAAAATATAAAGTAAAATTAAAACAAATTAACCCGCACTTTACTTTTTGAAATAAAAACTTTATTCGTCACATACACATGAAAAGAATTTTGACTAGTGTTGGGCTGCAATCTTTTAAAATTTTGCTCGTTTTGCAAAACGCTTGCAGACCAAGTTACCACTCCAAGGTTCCACTGTATAATAGATAATGTCTATAGCTCTGAAATGTGTGTGGACCATGGTCTGCCCAATGACTGGCTAATTTTATTACTTCTTTTGTGTGCATCTTGCACACAGTTGAGCAAATGATCATTTCAAATCTCGACTGCAATCTGTATAAATGTATGTTCACAACTCCCAGCTCTCAGGTTTGCTTACAATCATTTGCTCAAGTATTCTATATCATAATTGAAATGTAACGTTCCTTGTTTGTTTTTCTGCACAGTGGCCATGAACAGTGAACTGAACGTTCCTGTGGCCTCGTCCACTGCCGGGATGTCCGATCGGCTCCAGGATGGAGGGGGGATGGATTATCGGGACTGGGTCCGGCGCAGCTATCTAGAGCTGGTGACCTCTAACCATCACTCTGTGCAGGCGCTCTCCTGGAGGAAGCTTTACCTGAGCAGGGCCAAACTCAAAGCGTCTAGCCGCACATCGGCCTTGCTCTCCGGTTTCGCCATGGTCAGTATGCCTGCACAATTTAGAGAGTCTGGTTGTGTCTCTCACATGACTGGTATCGACTACATGTTCGTACTGTGAGAACTGAAATTGTCTGTTCGTTTCCGGCAGGTAGCTATGGTTGAGGTGCAGCTGGAGGTGCAGTACAACTACCCGCGTGCTCTACTGGTGGGCTTCAGCGTGTGCACGACAGTGCTGGTGGCCGTCCATCTGTTTGCGTTGCTCATCAGCACATGCATTCTGCCTAACGTGGAAGCGGTGAGCAACATCCATAACCTGAACTCGGTGTGCGAGTCGCCCCACGAGCGAATGCACCACTACATCGAGCTGGCCTGGGGGTTTTCGACGGCACTCGGCATCTTGCTATTCCTCGCCGAGGTCGTTCTTCTCTGCTGGATCAAGTTCCTGCCCGTGGACTCTGGGACGATGACCAAACCAGCGGGAGAGGGGTCGCCGGTATCGACAGTGCCCGTTTCTGAGCCGGGGCACAGCGGCTGGCAGGCGGCACTCGCCTCCACTATCATCATGGTGCCCGTGGGGTTCCTCTTCGTCATATTCACTGTGCACTTTTATCGCTCGCTGGTGCGCCACAAAACCAAGCGGCACGACCAGGAGATTGAAGAGTTGCACAAGATCAAGGTGCAGCTGGACGGCCAAGAGCGCGGCCTACAAGCTGTGTGATCTTCAGGGATTTTTTTTTGGTTTTGTTTGTTTTTGCTTCTTTCTTTTTTCTTTTTTTTTTTGCAGTCCTTATGCAGCAAACACTTAATTTTTAAGTTCTTTTCCTGCATCTTTTTAAAGCTAATGCAATGATTTCGGATGCAGAGTTTACAGAGGTGCAGCAAGGGCTATTTTTGTTCCCTGCTTGTTTGGATTTTTCCAATGGTTTAATAATTTCTTTAAGCTTCTGATGCTATGCTTTAAAGGAGTTTGTCTATATTGTACTCCTAGGTTCCACTTTTGCAATCTGTGTGGTGTTTATGCAAAGGGAGACCAAATCATGTCTTTACCTAGCCTCCAATGGATGACTAAAAATATAATTGTCCAGATTCAAAGGTGGTTGTTTATTGGTAGGTAATGGTAAACTGACTAGTTAAAAGCATTAACACAGACCTAGAGTTTGTGTGTTTAAAACCATAATCCCCATAACCTATGAACATGCAATCTGCTTGTCCTTGACTACTGATTTGACCGTGCCTGCATGTCATAGCTGTGACAAAATCAATCCTACAATACAAATGGATGCAAAGAACGCAAGAAGTTGGTGTAAGTAAGTTGATGAAGGCTCACCGACAAAGTGTGTCAGATATGTAACAATGCTAAACCACATCTTTGTACATTTTATGAGCTTTTAATGTCCCCCCCCCCCCCCCATCTCAGAGGATGTAGTGTTACATGATTCTTATATGGAGGAGTTCATGCTTACAGCCTGTAGATGTTACAGCCGATGTTCGTCTTTTAAATAACTTTAATGGACCATTTAATTCTGACTGATACTCTAACAGTCTTAACCTCTTAATATTTACACCTCTTTAAAAAAAAAAAAAAAAAAAAAAAAAAAAGGAAAGTTGCACATTTCAGTATTTATAAGCAGTCAATTTTGAAGCACAAACCAGAATCGTTGCATCCTGGGGCTTTTGCAGTCTGTTTGTGTCAGTTTACACTACAGGTGGTTTCCATTAGGAAACTTTCCCAGCGTCAGATATTAGCCGCACAGTCTCAATATTAAACCCACTTCGGAGATGCGCGAGGCTCGTCTTCATCCGACGAGCTCAAGATGTCTCGTCTGAACATTTGTATGCTGTTTACGTTACTGGAGGACATTGTGAGGACAGCACAATGTCCTTACAATGTCCTCTTATGGTTTGACCAACAGTTTGCCTGCCTTATCTTAAACACAAGACATGAAGTGCACTTGTAGTGTAATGAGTCGTATTCCATTAAACGTGATCATGAAACATGTTACACCTTTTAGGTCAAATGCAAACGAGTCGTCTGATCGTTACTTTGTGCTTGTGTATATCGATGCACAAACTAATATTTATGTTCCATATCCTTTGATATTAAAGCTGTAGAAATCACTCTGTGCCGAACCCCCGAAGAGGAACACCTTTGACATCACGAAATGCACATCTTGTGGACTTTATGAAGTGCTGCAATCTGTGCGATTTTGTGAGGATGGACATCCTGGCATAGTGGACGCACAGTCTATAACCAAGAGAAATGTATTGTCACGTTGCATGTCTGTCAACAAACCTGTATGTTAATTTATGTCAAATAAACACCTTATTTTGTTTATTTTATATCCCTCAAACCATTGCTGTTTATTTGCTAAATGTTAATATTTTGTAGGTTAGCATATTTACTCTTATTGGATTAATATGTATATATAATTTTATATACTATATATAAAATAATTTTTTTAATTATAGAGATTAAATCTTAAAAAAATGATGAGCCAGTTGGAGAGATTATTATTTTTATTTTTTGGATCGGTCATCAGTGTAAGCAAAGCTGAATCTGGCACTAAGACAGCTGATGCAGTGAAAACACCGTCACTCAGTATGCATGGAAAACTGTCTCCTTGGAGACTGAATAATTTTCAGCTCCAAGTAGGTGCATTTGCAGTACAAACGAAGTGTATGCCTGGTTTTCTAACCTAAAAGACTTGTTGTTTGAGATGGCTTTGTTTCAGAAACTGCAGATCTCACACACACAGTAATTACATGTACAGTAGCGTTTACGCAGAATTGTGCAAAAACATGCAGGGAGCAGAAGTTCTGTGGGTGGAAATGCCTGTTGATGATTGAGGTCAGAGGAGAATAACCAGATTGGTTTGAGCTGATAGGAAGACTATTTTAAGTCATGAGCAGAAAAGACCACATGGTCAAATAATTGATGTAGAGAAGAAACCAACTGCTGCAAAAACTAAACCCATAAAGCTACGAGGAGTGTTCAAGTCAAACCAGGACTTGTGATGAAATTTCTCGTGAATGAAGGCGTAAAAACTTGACATTTACAGAATACTCTAAGGATAGTACAGTGATGAGAGTAAAACATTTGAATGGTGCAACACATTTAAAAGAAGGCCGTACATCTGTGAATGACAATCCAGGCCGAGGTGGGTCAGAGCCCACAGCAGTTGTTCCCGTGAACATCAGTGTGACATGCCTGATCATTGAAAATTGACACAACTTTGAGATGACTTGCGGAAGACACGAATCTGTCTGTGGGAACTGTACACTGTACACAGTCCTGACCTCAGTCTAGGCCATTTCCAGATGTTTGGGCAATTAAAGGAGTTCCTGGGAGGCTAGGGTTTCAGACGTGAAGCAATCCAATCCTACCTTCATGGTATACAAGCACTAGCATAGGATTATATATAGAAATAAAGTGAGTTTTTATACAGTCGTAACTGAGTACTGTTATTCTGCAAAAATAACGTAAACTCACGTAAACCTCACGTAAACATAAGGTCAAATCAAGTTTTAACAAATACAGTAGTATACAAAGCCAAATCTGTTTACCGTTGACTTGGCACCACCATAGTTTTGTGCCATCAAGCGTGTTCATGTCAGAGAACAAGGTGCAATGTGGATGATGCCCAAGTTCCCGACAAGGTTAAATGATTGATACGCAGATTGGAAAATTCCAAGTAAACAGCATTGAAAGATTCGAAAACTTGTTCAATCTTTTATGTTTAATAACCACTTTGTTTTGTTTACTGCAAGCCTGAACAAGTAGGACTAACTTAAGTGCACACTTGACTGGAAGAATACAAAGGGGTCCAGCTGGATCTATAAGCGTTTAAACGTGTATATATATATATATATATATATATATGTACAGTACTGTGCAAAAGTCTTAGGCACCATATTATATGCTGTATCGATTTTCTTATATACGTTTGTCATGTCTGCATAATTATGTACAAAATCATTCCATATATAACTTAAAAATTTATAAATAAATAACATTACAGGAGAATATATGCATGGTTATAAAGAAAAAAATATATAGTACAAGACAGACCAGTTTTCAGATGGAAACAAAAAACCTAATCTATGCTGCTGGGATTTGCATAAAAATAGAAAGGAGCGAGTGTGACAAAGTTACCAAAAGAACTCATATTCTCCAGCATGTTCAGTAAAACCTAACAGCTGTTTTACTTATAGTACTGTGCAAAAGTCTTTGGCACATACAAAAATATGGCATAAGCAAAAAATGCTTTTGAAAACATTTCTGCATAAAAGAAACTTCTATAAAGAGCAATAAAGAGTAATAAATACAAATCCCAGAACATTAGGTTAGAACATTAGAACATCCCAGTTAACATTAGGTTTTTGTCTGTACTATAATTTCTTTCTTTACAGCCATGCATATATTTTCCAGTAATGTTATTTATAAATTTTTAAGTTATATATGGAAATACTGAATGATTTTGTACATAATTATGCAGACATGACATTATATTATATATATATAAACAAAAGGGATTGAGTAGAATGAGTTTTATTTGAAATTATAATCGGCCAAGAATAAAATGATGAGAAGTTCTTGTGCTCGACGTATACACAAGTGCTGTGAAGTCGAAGGCTTTCAGTGCTTGTGTAACAACCTGCAATGTGGAAAGATGTTGACAGGCAGCAACTTGAGTTAAACTTGACTTAAGCAATTGAATAATACGTGTAGGTTTGGATAACGTCCACATTTGTCATTGTGTAAGGTTAAGAATGAATAAAATGCCCCAAATGCTACCATTTTTACAAACTAGAAGCTAATTATCGTCAGGTGAAGCCTAATGAACGTTCATCAGGGGACGAGTGAAGCCACATGCACTTCTTGTATAAAAGGAAGTCATGCACGTGCCATGTTTTCATGCTCCTGATTGTCTGCTGTTGGTGTGTTACTGTGAAACAGAACCTGCTGTCTATCTAACAGGTAACCTTGATGATAAATATTTAAAGTCATTTTCTTCACAACCATTTCAGCAAAGACACTGGATGTCCTCCTCACCATGGCTGCATTTGCACATTAAACAAATCTGGTTGCTGACTTGCTTTGCATGCTGTGCAAAACCGGTGTTTATTTTTGTCCACCAAAAGTGTGGTGTGGCAGCTGTGATGAGTAAAGGAACATGGCTGACTTGGTATTGATGCCTTCGGGTGTCTCTGACCAGGGTTTGATTGTGTTTAATCTTCTCTCTGAGCTGCCGAGTTGAACTTGTGTGTTTTTTTTTTGTTTTTTTCCTTTGTGCATTCCAGACTGTGTCTCAGGCGTGGGGGGTGGGGGGCTTTTTACTATGAAGCAATGGATGCAGCAGATCCTGGATCTCAAGACAACTATATTTAGTCTTGCTGAGTGAACCTTCAACTTGGGTTACTTTCTGCTTGTGATCGTTTTTGCTTACATCCCAAGTATATCTTTGATTCCCAGTACTGCAGTTCAAGAGTTTAATGGCCCTGTGTGCACTGAGCATTATGCATGGAAGGGGGTTAAGTGGTGTCGTGTGGCCTGATCCAAAACTGATCATTTAAATAAAGCACTTCCTTGTTTTCTTTGTCTAGATCCGTGAGAATTTAATGATTTTCTTCAGATTGAGAAATTTTATTTAATTATTTTTTGGTCTGAGGGTATTGAGTACCTGGGAACTATTGGTTGCATAATCATAGAAAAACAAGTTACTGTTGCTTGTCTGTACCACTTTCTACAAGCTAGAGCCGTTCCACTTTTAAACAAACGCAAAAATTTCCCAAATGTCAGTCATGTTTTGTACGGCTGCTTGATACTGAAATGATAACTCTTAAATCGGATTAACAGCCAAAAATTCTAAGTGACTTTGAATGCTTTCTTCTGTCCCAGGCGTGTTTACTTATGAACCCCATGCTGGTTAATGGCATAACTACCTGCTCTCGCAATTAGCCTTGCTCCATTTGCAACAGTTTCCACTGAAGTGTCAGAAAACCAAAAAGAAACTGATTGTAGGGAGGTTTTGAAAAACCTAATGGGCGGTTATTCTGCCACTTTATCAGCTGCCTGTTGATTTGCAATAAAATTAAATCATTTTTAAACATTCTTTTTGGGATCTAGAATGCTTGTGGTGGAGAGATTTCACTGGGCTGTGCTTAAAGTTGATTGGTGTCAATAAAATGCCTTTTTTAAATTTAGGTTTTTATTTTTTTTAGGATTTGTGTGACTTATAAATGTGGAAAATAAACATGAGATTGTATACTATGAGATTCAATGATCTTTAACTGGATGAACAGGTTACTCCTATGATGGGCATTCCCATAGCAAAGAAACTCCAAGATGAGCTCTCGTGTTAATCTCTGTCTCCTAGACAGAAATGAGCCGTCTTTGAGACTTGAATGAGATTTGGGCATTTTCTGCATCTTCTCAAAAGTGGCTCATTACCTTTAAATCTCAGATGGTTTACTTTTTTTTTTTTTTTTTTTTTTTTTTTTGTTTGGGGGTTTTTTTGCGCTGAATTTAAAATTATTGTTGACAAGGAGTCAAAATGTAAGTTAAAAAACAGTCTTTGAAAAAAAAAAAAAACTAGTTAACTGACACTTGGTAATTTTTTTATTTATTTTTTTTAATGGTAATTCAGTCAGCTGTCTACAGTATTGGGCTTTTTTTATTTTTTTATTTATATATATTTTTTATAAAGTTACCAGAACATGTAACTTTAGAGACATTGGTTAATTATATTCTATAAATTAAGACCTATGTTTTTGTGGAAAGGTTATCTTGGTAATTATATACATTTTTACTTGATTTTTTTTATTTTTTTTATTATTCAGAAGCATGCCACCTCAGGAGACCAAGAATGCAGGAGAATATTCCGGAGTCTCCATCAGCACATCAGTCAGGTCACCACCAGCCCATGAGCTCAAGCCTCTCTCAACCTTCAGAAAGTTGGGAATGGAGTAGCTGAATAGTGTTTAGGTAAATCTCAAATGTTTTTATATATAGAACTTTTCCTGCCATTGGCCCGTTCTTGTAGCCCATACAGCAAGCAACCAATTTTCCTTTAAAAATGTTTTAAATCTTTTTAAATGATTCTTTTCACTGGAAGATTGTCACAATGCTCTGGACTTTGTGTAACTCCTTAATATCTGTCAGGTTGGGTAATATTTTGTATCATTTGTCCTGATTTGCCAGATTTTGCTGGTGTCTTATATTGTGTGAATTGTAAATTTATTACACTATGCTGTTAATTGACAATTTGATATGTTCAATAAAACTCTCTAATTCATGCATCTCATTTATATCTGACTTTAATCTCATTATCTCATAGTCTTGTATATGGCTCATTTGCTTCTCCAAATGCAGTTCTGTTTCTCATGTACATCTCAGATTTCGCAAAAGTATCTCACTTTGTCTCAGTGGGGGGGTTTAGAAGAAATGGAAAAGACAAAGTCGAGCTGCTCAATTCAGTCTCATGAGACAAGAAAAAGCTCATTCTGAGCAATTTTGCTATGGTTCTTCATTGAATTGAAAAACCTTTTCATCTGTGATTAAAGACAAATCACATCAAACTGATCACTGTGTGGACAACATGGAGCCTTTCAGGTCATTTTAAAACATTTGGGAGGAGAAACCAAGCGTTTATTTCAGGAAAAATACTTTTTCACAGCATTAAAGGGCTAAATTCTAGGTGAGGGAGTTCCTGCCAAGAAAGCTGACTTAAGCTGTACTTTATGAACATGTATTTTATTAAAATTCATTATTTACAGATAAATACAGAAATGTATTTTTGAATAATTATTGGAATTGGCAGCATGTTCCAGGGAACACATTAGTCCAATAAGCGTTTCAAACTTAAAAATGAGTCGACTCTGAATCGGTTCTTTGAATCAAATCCCACATGTGACCTGCGTGAATTGTTGAAAGTGATTAATTACACTCCCTCTAACTCATCCACTCATACCACTTTATCCTGTATGCAGCGACACAGGGGCCTGGAGCTTATCCCAGGAGACTCAGGGCATGAGGTGGGGTACACCCTGGGTGGGGTGCCAATCCATCGCAGGGTACACACATACAGTACACGCATTCACACACTCAGGGAATGCCAAATAGCCTAATCGGCATGTCTCTGGACTGTGGGAGGAAACCCACCAAGAGCGGCGAACATACAAACTCCATGCACACAGAGACGGGCTGGGAATCGAACCCGGACCCTGACAGTCAGTTCAATCCTTGACAAATTACATTATAAATGGAAATAAATCATCAGAATAACATACAGTGCACAAAAGGATGCTTAGTGTTTGTCAGTGCACATGTGTAGTACCTTTCTGATTTTTTCTTTTGATTGAGTTAGGGTAATTTAGGGTAAGTACAGGTAGTTTGCTAAACAATTTCTGCCATAATTAGTCAAAGAAGTAAAACCATTGGTCATAATACCACAAAATTTCCCCTGTCTTTATTATTATTATTAAAATTATTAAAATGGCAACGTGTCATTTGGTAAGTTGAGTCAAATGAGATATCTGACTATAAAGTCAATTTCCCAGCATCAGTTTTATCTAATCAGTTTGGTCTATGCCTCTGGAGAATAGATCTTAATTAGATGCTGCAGTTCAGACGGGTAGCCTGTTAGCGGACACCTGTGGTTAGTTTTCACATACGTATAAACGCAGCGGTAACAGAAAACGTAGCCGGAGGTGGCCAGGGCCGTGTCGTTACTGCGCACTTTCCTGCAGAGCGGGCACATTTTGCTGGATGCCGCTGCAGCATCCTGGTCCTCCAGATGAAGCGGGGGTGGAGGTGTGGGCAGAGAGGTGAGAGACTTCATAGTGGTTTGGTTCTCTGATGAGTACCACCACTCCAAGAACTGCAGGAAAAACACTCCCATCGAGAGACTAGTGGAGAGGGTTACGGCCACGCTGCCAAGCACCGTGGAAAGCATGTGTTGCAGGCGTTCTCCAAAGCTGTGAAAGGGGAACAAATTGTGTTTATGCTTTTGTGGTGATTCATTGCAGCATACAAGACAATTCCATAATAATGATATGCTCAGGGGTATATTAAAGCCATAGTTGGTGATTTTGCTAAATGTTTCTAGATTTTATTAGAAAAACATGAAAATCTAATCTACTGTAGTGCGAACACTCACCTTTGGCTAGAGCCCAGTGCTTGCCTCGCCAGCTTCAGATCCATGTCACGAATATCCTGAGCTGTCAGATGAGACAACTTGACTCCCGCCAACCACAGCAGGGGCGAATGTGTGCGCGCATTGCCGAAAATATACAGCAGCTGATGGCAAAAACTCCAGCCGTCCCACGCCATACAAACGTACGGATAGGCCGCCAAGAAGGCCCTGTACATCTTCTGAGCAAGGGACTGGGGCATCCTTATCGAGAAGTCGTCCTCGTCTCTCTGACGAGCCAGCACCTTCTCGAGTTTGGTTCGGAGGTAAGGAAGAAGTACTAAGAGGAGCAGAGAGCGCGCGTGGCGCCTGCGGCCGAGGCCATGATGCGCGCGTCTGCTGACATCCGGAGCAACCCGCTTTAGCCCGTAGAAGTTCTCGGAAAAGGAGGCGCTGGTGCGCAGCAGGAAGTGGTGCTGCAGCAGAAGGTCAAGAACGGCGTAGATCTCATCGAATTTCCTCCAGAGGACTCCATACCGGGCAGGGTTGGACTCAGCCAGGATCTATGGATGCATCGTGAACAATAAACACTGGGTAATGTGTCTCAGAACTGTTAAAGCAGAAGTGTAGTGACATACTGAGTTGTATATTAATGAAATTAATAATAAAAATTTTAAATCAACTTTATTCTACAGTCATGTGTAAGCACCTTTAAATTCAAATTTCTTACTGCCATTTATTTCTATCATAACAGGAAATTAATCATTTACCGCTTATGTTCCGCAACACAATTAAAAATAAAATAAAATTTAAAAAACCCTGTGCTGGTATTTTTTTTTATGTCTAGTAACTGCCATCTTGTGCCCACAGGTTCCTGTTCACCGCTGACAGGATGTTTTTTTGCTGCTGTAACCCATCCAACTCAAGATTCGATACGATATACAATACTGTGCAGAAGTATTAGGCACATGCAAATAAATGCTATGGAGCAAGAACGTCTTCAAAAAAATTAAACAAACAAGAAAACCACACAGTCATTCTGAGGATTTTACTGTTGCACCTGCTTCTTTTTGCATGCAAAACCCAGTAGCTTCCTTTTTTTTGTCTGAAAATTGCCCTTTTACGTAATGTGCTACATTCTGGCATACAAATAGCTTTCTGTAAAATGTAATTTTGTGTTACAATACTGATGTTTGGAAATCAGAAATGTTGTAAAAACAAATCATAGGAAATTTTGTTTAAAAAAGAAAAATGTGCATAAGATTTTGCACAGTACTGTACACCCCTAGATGCTTTTCTGCCCACCATGGATTTAAAGATCCAAGGCTCAAGTGAGCCTGCGTGTCAGGTCGAACAGGAATCTGCCCATTCTTTTGACTTCTCGCATCAACTTTGTGTCTCTGCCCAAAGACCCTGCTGCTCACTGGATGCTTTTTGTTTGTTTGTCTGTTTTTCTCCCCCATTCTGTACTACTCCAGAGACTGTTGTGGATCAAAATCCCAGTTTCTAAAATACTCAAACCTGCACTTCTGGCACTAAAAAAAAAAAAAACACACCACAAGTCATGTTCCCCATTCTGATGTTCGGTGTAGGCGGCTTGCACCTCCAGGGTCCGGGTTCGACTCCTGCCTCGGGGTCTGTGTGCATGGAGTTTGCCTGTGCAAAATGTTCCCCCTGTGCTTGGTGGGTTTCCTCCCACAGTCCAAAGACATGCAGCTTAGACTAACTGACATTCCCAAATTGCCTGTAGTGTGTGAATGTTGACCGAGGTCGTAAAAAGGGGAATAAGTGGGACTACAGAGATACTGCAAGTTGCTAGATATATGGATGGATGGATGGATGGATGTTTGATGTGAACATTAACTGAAGTTCTTGACCAGGATCTGCATACTGCAGGTTAGGGCATTGTACAGTACTGCCCCTACCTGATTGGATAGCTGCTGAATGAGGTGTGTTGATCAGTATGCACTGCAAAATTGTACATATCAGATGTCATATATAAAATCTGATATATCATATATCAAATAAAGCATGTTTTACACATTGTGTACATAAATAAGCCAATATATCAGACTGGGACAGAGTGATCACTGAATGTGATTACAATGACTCACTTTAACGGCGTGTTGAAGTGCAGGTTTAACCGCACTCATCAGATTGTCCTGAGATAAAACTTCAAAGATCGAGGGTCTGCCTTCTCCTCCAGCTGTGGTCAGATGTGCTCCTCTCTCCGCCATCGTGCACGATTTAAGACTCAAACTCGACTTTAATCAGCAATCAAACACTGGGACAAAACAAATATATGGGTTTATAGTAAACTAACAGAATGCTCATATATTTCTGCTCATCCTACTTACAAAACTTCAAAGCGTTTCCAATGTGTTCAAAGTAAACCTGTCATTTTCCCGTGTTACACTGTAATCCTTCCGTGTTTCCCCCAAAACTAGACCTAAACTCAGTTCCGCTTGGTTTTTCCTGGAGGCGCTCCATCTTTTCCCATCGCCTACATCTGTGTGGCCTGAAAAACAAAAAAAAGAGGCAAAAGCGTAATAACACTCCGACCCGGTGGAATTAATTATCAGAGTTTTGAGGTTTGTAGTTTTTAACCTCGCTCTTTCTATACCCGCGGTTTGTTTGAGTGTTTTGTCGGAGCGGGTGATGAGTTATAGCTCTTTAATCGATATGTTAGCTTGGCGGCTAACAAGCTCCGTTAGCATGACGGGTTAGCTGCGACAGCCGGGTAACTCATTAAAAGAAAAACAGCATTATAAATAATATTTTATTTCTAACATTCGGTGTAGTACGTAAAGTAACAGAATTGTGTGTGTGTTTTTTTTAAACTGACATTTGACTGTTAATTGGTTGACATTGCTAGTGCTAGCTAGCCGGTTAACAGCGTTTTCTTCTTCTTTTTCTTCTTCTTTTTTCAACAAGCAATAACATTTACATAAGTAGTACACTTATTTACAAATACTACAGATTTCTACATTTCTGTTTCAATTTATGCTTTATGTAATAACTTGCACTGGGTTTTTCAATTATGCAAATATTGTACACTGCTTGTTTTGTTTGTTTGTTTGAGTTTTGTATCCTGAGTAAACAATAATCTAGCTGTTTTTTCCCCCTCAACAGACCTAAAAACCACTCAGAATGACAGACTCCAAGTATTTCACCACGAACAAGAAAGGTACGTTGATTTACCGCTAGTTATGACGTCACATAGGAGGATAAAGTGTAATACACTGTATGGACAAAAGGTGTTTGGCCAAACCTGTTAATTATAGAATTTACCTGTTTAAATCAGGCCCCTTATCCCCATTGAAGCGCAGTCTTAATGCTTCAGCATACCTAGATATCTTGGACAGTGCAATTTTCTATTCTATTATCTTTATTAAGATAAAGACATGGTTTGAGAAGTTCGGTGCGTAAGAACATGACAGGCCCACACAGGCCCCTGTCCTTAACTCCATCGAGCACCTTTGGCATGAATTGGAATGGAGATTGCGAGCCAGTTCTTCTTGTCCAACATCAGTGTTTGACCTCATAAATGCTCGAATGAAACACTCCATAATCTTGTGGACCAGCTTCCATGAAAAGGGGAAGGTGTTTGAAGCTGGAAAAAGGGGGATCAAATCCACATTGAAGTATGTAATTGCAGGATTGGCCAAATACTTTTGTCTATATAGTGGATCTACAGTTGTTCGTCTTTCAGCTGCTCCTGTTCAGGGGTCGCCACAGGGGTCACCATCCGAACCACACAGGTTTTTATGCCGGATGCTCTTCCTGACGCCCTTCCTGAGGCAACCTACCCAGGCTTGGAACTGGCACTGCATTCAGTCGCTGGGGTTTGGGCATTGGGTGGGATTTAAAACCCAGGGCTTCTGCATGGTAGGCAAGAAACCTACCACCGAGCCACTAATGGACCTAAAGTTTTTAATCTACAGTGAATAATAATGAATAAAAAATAAATAAATAAAACACTACACATAAACAGACAACATTAATACCACATGGATCAATCGCACATACATAATCATACATAATTCAGATTCCGATTCAGTCTTTTTTTGGAATTCTACCACAGAGGACGCTGTGCTGCTTGGCGATGTTTGCATAGTTTAGAGCGCACCACCAATCCGCAGTGGGATTACCTCCATTTTATTTTTTTGCATTGGTATTAAATTGAACGTGAGCAGTGAATTCATGTTTTAATGAATCTTATTTCTATGTAACACATGTGTAATATTTTCTTTAATTTAATAACTCTTGACTGATCATTTATTTCCTAAAAGATATTTTGAATTTTCTTGGTTGTGATGTGAAACTAATGAAGGGAGGAAATCTGACAGGATTGATCTTGGTTTCACTGAAAATGTTTGTTTGGGGCTGTATAGACTTTTATTTTCTTTCTTTTATCACCAGTTTATCTATACTCACCAATAAAACTGTTGGTCAGTGCAATGTATTAGACCGGATCAGATTTGTTTCAATCCTGCCGTTTCTTCCAGGAGAGATATTTGAACTGAAAGCTGAGCTGAACAATGAGAAAAAAGAGAAGAGGAAGGAAGCGGTGAAAAAAGTAATTGCTGCCATGACTGTAGGCAAGGATGTGAGGTATGATTTGTTTTATGATGTGTTGATTCTTTACCCCAGGCTAAGGATCAAGTTCAAGGCCAAAGCAATTTCCTTTCTGTGTTACAGCTAGGGCTTTAACTGAACCTTGTTGCTCGCCAGCTGCCGTGTCACATCGTTAAGTAAACTTAAACTTAATAGCCAGTCAAGATTTTTATTAGACGGACCATCAGGTTGCGAAATTGTCCTGCTTACATCTTAAACATATCAAGTGCACCAAGTTAATAAATCTAATAAGTGCACCACAATGATAAATCCTGTATGTGTACTACATTAATGAATCCAGTAGTGTTGTATCGTTATAAAGGTATCAGACAACGTGAGCAATTTAGTGAAAAGTTTTTTTTTTTCTCTTTACACTTTTTTTTATTCAATCTATTGCTTACATTTAGTTTTCTTTTTCTTTCTTTTTACTTTCTGTCCCTTTTCCCTCCTTCTTTTTCCTCCTTCCTTCTTTCTTCTTGCCATCCTACCTCCCCACTTTCTCCCTTCATCCCTTTCTTCCTTTTTTCCTTCCTCCCTCTTTTCCTACCTTGATTTCATGTTCTCCTATTATTTCTTTCTTTGATCTCTTCCTCCCTCCTACTCTTCCTACCTTCCCTCATCCCTTCCATCCTTCCTTCCTTTTTTTCTTCCTTCCCTTGGGGCCTTTCTATCTTCCTCACTCCCTCTTTTTCTTCCTTCCTTCCTTCCTTATTTCCTCTTGGCCTCCCCTTTTTTCATTCCTTCTTTCTCTTTCCTTCCTCCCTCCCTCCCTTCCTGTTTTTATTCAGTGTGTGTGTGTGTGTACACTGCTTCTGTTCTTCTCTTTGCACTTGTGTTTCCACACTTGTGTGCTGTATGTTTAACTCTGCTAATCCTGGTTGAAATATCTGTGCTAAATTAATGGCAGAGTTACATCATCCGCTTAAATAAAACAATGGTACAGAGTAGATAAATATATAAGTTGGTGGTCTGGATGATGATAATGATGGTGATGAGATAAAGTGATGTTCTCTTTTCCCTCTTCAGCTCTTTGTTTCCAGATGTGGTGAACTGCATGCAGACTGATAACCTGGAGCTGAAGAAGCTGGTGTATCTGTACCTGATGAACTACGCCAAGAGTCAGCCTGACATGGCCATCATGGCCGTCAACAGTTTTGTGAAGGTGAGCGAGTCTCCAGATGATGGAGAAGTGATCTGATTCACAACAGTAAGGTGACTTGCTTTGTGATCTGTCGAATCAAACAACTCAAGAATAAGCATCCATGGAAAAGGTGACGTGGACGATTTGGTGTTTAACACTGTATTAAACTTCATGTGAATCTTCCTCTCTCAGGACTGTGAAGACCCTAACCCTCTGATCCGTGCGCTGGCCGTGCGCACTATGGGCTGCATTCGCGTGGATAAGATCACAGAGTACCTGTGTGAGCCCCTGAGGAAGTGCCTAAAGGATGAGGACCCGTACGTGAGGAAGACGGCGGCCGTGTGCGTGGCCAAGCTGCATGACATCAACGCGCAGATGGTGGAGGATCAGGGCTTTCTGGATTCCCTCAGGGACCTGATAGCTGACTCCAATCCCATGGTGCGTAACTGAGTGTCCACCTAATCTCAGAAAAATTTAACAGTAAGGGAAATCATTACTGAGTTCTGATTGCTTTCAGTCAGTCCTAACTGAAAAACTGTAAATAATAGTTTTAAATAATATTACCAACCCGTCATGTGCATTATTAACTTGTTCCTTTTGTTGCTTTATTTTCCTTTATTTCCCTTCTTTATTTTGTTTTATTTGGATTCCTATCAATTATTGCTTTTTGTCCCCTGTGTTTTTTTTTTTACTCAATATTTCTTATTTTTTCCTAACTTTCATTTTTTTTTCTTCATTCCTTCCTTGGGTTCTTCCTTAATGTTGTTTCTCTCCTGCCTTTATTTATTCTTTTTTTCCCTTTTTTATTCCATCCTTCCTTCTTTTTTTTTCTCCCTCCTTTTCTTTTTTTATTTCCCTCTTTTCGTTTGTATTTTATCAGCATTTATTTATATATTTAATTGATCATCCCCCTTTCATTTTTCTTTCTTTTTCCCTTTTTCTTTCTTCCTTCTTTCCTTCCGTACCGTTGGTTCCTTCCTTTCACATTTTCTGTCCTTCTATTTTGTTGTTTTTCAGTTGTTCTATGCTTCCTTCCTTGCATACTGGTGGTCCTTCTTTTTCTTCTTCTTCTTTCCTTCACGTCTTCCATCCTTCCCTATTCTTGTTTCTTTCAAGTCTTCCTTCCATAATATTGCTTCATTGCTTTCTTTCTTCCTTCCTTTCTTCTTGTTCTGTTTTTACTTTTATTTCCCCTCTCTTTTTCTTTCATTTCTTACATTCACACTTATTTTCATATACATGGGTTGGATGTGGGAGTACAGTCACTGCTTTTCATCACATTTACAAAGATTTATTAATTTTGAAGAGAAAAACTTTAAGTCTTTTACACGTCCCCTGTCTGCTCTCCTCTCTCCAGGTCGTGGCTAACGCTGTGGCGGCTCTGTCCGAGATCAGCGAGTCTCACCCCAATAGCAATCTGCTGGACCTGAACCCTCAGAACATCAACAAGCTGCTCACAGCCCTGAACGAGTGCACCGAGTGGGGACAGATCTTCATCCTCGACTGCTTGTCCAATTACAACCCCAAAGATGAACGGGAAGCCCAGAGGTAAGAGAACAGATTGAATGGCAAGTTCCAAAAAAAAGTTTAAAAATTGCTCTCCTGAGTTGTAGCCTGAGAAAGGAACAGAAATTTACCAGAGATATTTATGATTGAACCCATCTATCACAGCCTGAACTTGTATTTAGTCATAAAGTTATTGCCTTTAGTCTATTTTTATGCCATTATTTTTTACTATTCAGGGAAAAGCTTTTTAAAAAAATGTATTTATACAAAAACAAGATTGAGGCAATTGAATGTCAGCTGTCTAGCAATTTCAAGCATTCAACCTTGAATTTTTTCCCCCTATTCTCTAGCATCTGCGAGCGTGTGACCCCGCGCCTCTCGCATGCCAACTCGGCTGTCGTCTTGTCGGCCGTCAAGGTCCTGATGAAGTTCCTGGAGCTTCTGCCAAAAGACTCTGACTATTACAACACGCTCCTGAAAAAGCTCTCTCCTCCTCTAGTCACGCTGCTCTCCGGTGAGCCCGAGGTCCAGTACGTGGCCCTCAGGAACATCAACCTCATTGTGCAGAAGAGGTAAAAGTGACAACATTATTCATCAATAAGGCTGATTTATGCTCCTGCGTCAAGTCTATGCAGTAGAAACCCCACTGCCAATCCAGCAGACACACACACACACCATCGCAAAAGTAGATATGCTAACAATGCACAAGGAACGAAGCCAGACCTCTCCCAGGTTATTTGTTACAAATAATTCAAAATCTGCTGTTGGATTTGTTTTGGTGATCGTATAAAAGTTAGACACAATATTTTAGTTTCCACTCCTGTGACAAAAAAAAAAAATGTGTCAAAGTGATACAAGTGATGCCAGTAGGTGGCAGTATTGCTATACAGCTCACTTTTTATTGTATGCTTTATAATTAAATTAAAAGCTTACATTAATATGATACAGATTACAATCCACATTATTGTTTGAAATGCTTTTCAGTTTAGACATTTTTAATGCATAAGCGATCAAGATATTAATAAAAATAATAATAATAATAATTAGAGGCAAAGTCTGTATTATTCTTTTAGGCACCCATTACTTATGTCCTACTGAAAGGTCTTTAATTTTGCACTTTACTGGTTCGGGGTTGTCGTGAGCCCCTTTTGACCGATATTGCAAATAATAATGTATTTAAAATGTTCAGTGACATTTCATTGAAGAGCAGAGAAATTGCCGACCCCATTACTGTGCCAAGCTGCTATTGCTTTGTGTGTGTTAAAACAAACATTTTTGTTCGTTTAAACCAGACCTGAGATCCTGAAGCAGGAGATCAAAGTGTTCTTTGTCAAGTACAACGATCCCATCTATGTCAAGCTGGAGAAACTGGACATCATGATCCGTCTGGCCTCTCAAGCCAACATCGCCCAGGTGTTACTCCATTTGTACTTGTGTATTTGCTATTAAACCAGGCCTACGAGGGTAGTGACCGCTCAACCGTTCGACACATTCGTAGTGGCTTACATTTTGACTTGTATTTGCTTTAAGTGTGAGATTTTTCTTGGCACTTTTCGCACTTGCACAAAGCATTCTGTCCATTGCAACAAAAAGACAAAGCCCGAAGGGAGCTCGTGTAACAGCTTCACCATCTGAGCCACATGCTGTTCAAGAGCAGCCAGAAAATCCCTGTGTAAGCGCAGACATGCTCAGACAAGTCAGTGGAGTAAAATCTGAATCACTGTGCCGGGGCATTGTCAACGAACAGTAAACATTTTTCTCCCCGTGGTGATAACCTGCCTCTTGTCTAGCAGGTTGTGTCGGCTACACAGCGCACAAAGCACAGAATTAGTTTTTGGCTGTTTTTGTGGATTAACACAATCTGTTGTGATTTGGAGTACACTTGTCCTAGAAATGATAAAAATAGCATTCGAGTAATCTTTCCTGTGTAAATCTTTCATCTCGATCAAGACTGTACAAGAATAGCAAATTTTTGTGCTTAGTATGAAAATATCTCAATTAGTGAACAAAGCCCTTTTTTTTGTTACATGTTTCTTATGTAACAGCGTGAAATACTAAAACTCGTAGTCATGACCTGCCAACCTAAATTAGCA
>JAQMYL010000017.1:14040154-14058620 GCA_030014365.1 Clarias pachynema | reverse complement strand
TTGAAGCACGTGGGAACGACGGCGCTGCTCAGAGAGATGTTGAAGATGTCGGTGAGAACATCTGCCAGCTGTTCAGCGCATTCTCTGAGCACTCTGCCTGGGATGTTGTCTGGTCCAGCAGCTTTACGTGGTTTGACTCTGCTTAGAGTTTTCCTCACCTCAGCTGTAGTGAGACACAGCACCTGGTCGTTCGGAGGAGGGGTAAAGCATGACAGTTCTTCTAGAATCCTACAGGTGGTGCACTCTAAACTATTCCACACATTGGCATATAAGACAGCGGTACCTCAGCATGCTAATTTAATCTGTTCTGGAGGCGAGTTCTTAAATCAAAATTTCGTATTATGAAACACATTTTCCCACAGGAAATAATGTAAATGCAGTTAATCCGTTCCAGCCACTCCAAAATATGTAAAAATATAAATTTAAATTATAAATATAATATAATAATAATAATATATAATATTTTAAATATAAATATAAATTTTATAAAAATATATAATTTATTTTTCTTCCCCCATTTCCAACACTATAATTTTTTTTTTTGCATATAAAAAAACAATCAAAACATTTAGAAAAGACATGTAAAATATGAAATAAATGGACATTAAACCTCACTTAACTTTAATTTATGATTCCTCTTGAATCATATATACTGGTCATCTTGATACCGGGTGCTTTCAGAACAAAACTGAAAGTGACTTCATTTTCTCCTCGCTGCGCTCCTTGATAACTTTTGGCTCAGTCTGCTGAAAATCCTTTGCATGCTGAGACAAATTTATTGCAAATTGTAGTTCTTAGGTTCAAAATTTAGTAGGTGGGGCATTTAAATTATATGCTTAGTTTTAGAATTGTCAAAAAAATAAATTGTAATGCATCTAGAATTTCTAAAATTGTGATATTTAACAAAATCATAAATACAAATCAAATCGACAACTAGGTATCATGATATGGTATTGTCTGGTCCCTGATGATTCCCATCCCTCTAATTAACGTTACCTGAACATCATTTTATGGAGCATAAAGAACAGCATGTTCCATAGCATCACATATTTTTACACGTCTGATTTAATCACATTATTTTGACAACTTGACATGCTTATTACCACCTTTATCAATTTTCACATACAACTTTTACAAAAGAGAAACAAGTAAAGTTCACAACAACATACTGTATATAAAAATAATCAGCAGAGCAGAAGCTTTCAATTGCTAGATTATTTTTTACTTTTATCTGCGTGACAAAGCTTTGGATAATCCAGTATGTAATCTTATAATTATTTTTTTTTGGCCCCTGAATATAATTATCAACAAAAAATACATAGTAGCGTGATCTCCGTTAACATGCAGTGTTGTGCAGTATGCTGTTGTGACAGACGTCAGGGTAGTCATGTCTGTGAAAGGTCAGTATTCTGCTTGATTCACTTCTGCTGGCATGCTTTCATTTCAAGTGTGTAATCTCTTTTTACTTTTCCTCACAGCGAGTGCACTCTTAAACAAAGCAACAGGGCGCTGAAGATGTAAAAGCATTAGATTTTTCTGACTCCACATTCCCTTTTATGACAACAAAAGAGAAACAAATGACTCAGTCGGGTATCATAATACAGGCTCTGACTTCTTCATCTTTAAAAGATTGCTTAAACAATGGTGTGTTTTACCCCCCAACTAGAATGAGTATTATATTTTAAAACGAAGTTTGTCCTTCTCGGATTCAATCGGATTGGGACCCAGTGTTTAATCAGAAACCCGTATCACAGGTAAAGAAAGAGCCTTGTAAAAGTCATACTGCTTATTAGAATTCTTTCAGCATTCTTCTTCTCGTTGCTATAAAAGTATTTCTAATAAGAGTATTTTTAAATCTGCGTGTAACACCGCAGCTGAAATGCTGCAGGACATCAATAAGGACTTTGTATAAAACTCACTGGGGCTTTTTAGGTACTTCTAAGGTATCATCAGCACTTTTGAGGGAAGTTAGCTGAAGCTGGCACGCATTTAAAAATCTGAATACTGATTTTAGTGTTTTCAGTAAAGCTACACTGCTGAACACACACATACTGCAATGATCTGGATCAGAGTCATCATTACCCTGACTGGTTACAAGCCAGTTTCTTTTATTATTTTTATTTCCCCATTTACTTTTTTTTCTGAATAGATCATTTTATTGGCAGCTGTGAGGCTGAGAGGAAATATTAGTGCTGTACATATCCCTCGTCACACCTTTAAATAAAAAGTGTGCTGAATGACCAATAAAAGAGGGAATATTCCTGCTGTTGTGAGCTATTTCCTTTTGGTTGTTTTATCCACTTTAAGCAATACTTCTACAGTCAGCCAATCATGTGGAAGTGCATAAAATCTAGGTGAAGAGCTTCAGTTAACCAAAGCATCACGCCTAAGAAGGTTTTTTTTTTTTCCTCCCGTCCCCATCCAAGTGCCATGATTGATTGTGACACAGGCTCATTGGACCATTTAGAGATGGCTCACCTCCTGGGATTTTCTGACTGATCGGTTCGAGCTGACATGAAAGCTAGCATTACTCCAAATAAACACTCTTTAGAACCGTGGTGAGCAGAAGAGCATCTTGGGCCAGACACCGTTCTACTCCTGTTGGCCAAGAACAGCAGTCTGATAGCACAGGGAATAAAGAAGAGCTTGTGTCTGTCCTATCTTGCTGATGTGGGAGAAATAAAGGTACAGCGGTATAGTGAGTTAAGCCCAGAAAAAAAGTTCCTCTACATTTGTCCCATCTTGTTAGTGTAAGACAAATGTGGAGGTACAAAAGAGTTCCTCTAAGAAATTCTTAAAGTTGACGGCTTGGTCAGTGGAAAAAAAGAAGGTGCTCTTGTGGGTTTGACGTCTGTCACACACATCACATCTTCAGGTGGCAGGGTGAGATTTAGGGTTTCAAAGGTGTGGGTGCAAGAACATCAACTGACATTGGCTCCAAGCCTGCTCTGGTGTAGAAAGAAGAAGGAAAGGAGGATATGTTACAATTTTTAAAAGGATAAGACTGTTTTATTGGCTTGTTGCACAGTTATAAAAATTGAAGGATGTCCTAATTATTAGGCAAGAATTGAATATTTTCATAAAAAAAACAAAAAAAAAACGTAGAAAATGTGTAAATTCACTTTGACTGGTGCTCATTTGTTGATGTGTTTTTGCACTCCTGACCTGTGCATTGCTATCCTCAAGCATATTCACAAATCTATGTAAATATAATCACATATTATTCTATGGTTCAGAACAAGGTCGTTACAGTGGCACGGATTTCCAGTGAGTCATGGTGGACGATCAGATCAGTTCCTCAGTTTAATTGCTGTCTGTGTTGCACTTTCGCACATAACTATTAAATAAGAACGTGGCAATTGTGGCCAAAACTAAATGATAGCATAGTGTTTCTCATAGGTTTGAAATATACAGTATCTGCGGCGGTAGCCAGAGGAACGGGCCGGCATTACCTGTCAGCACAAAAGTGATCTACTACATACAACAAACAACAAATACATATGACACAATATTTTTTATTTATTTGATATTTCTATTAATTTCACATTTCAGAGACCAAACCTACTAAACCTCATCTCCATCCACCCTTATGTGAAGAGTAAGATGAAGTAAAAAAAAATTGAAAACTGAACACTCTTTGGTGTATAAAGATGGCACTTTTTGAAAGAGCACGTAACCCTTAAAAACCAGAGCATTTTAGCCTTTTTCTGCCTTACTATGTTTTAATAATCTTAGGATTGTGCAATATAGAGTGACACTAATGTACACTGACATATGATAAACTGAATTATATTTAATTTAACCAAATATACAAACATGCCAGGCAATTTATTAATTGGTAATTTATTAATTATTATATTTTTTGCTCAATTACATAGGCGAAGAAATAGTGCAGATTCATAAGATGTTTTATGGTTGTTTTAGGTTGTTTCTTAGACCAAAAATAAATAAATGCGCTTTTTGTGTGGTTGACATTGTTGTGACTTTACAGTAGCAGTAAAAATTTACACTTTTTAAAAAAATAGTGATATCTTTGGTACTACATGAGGCATCAGAAAACCCCAATGCACAGTTTGAGATCTGATTTCTCTTCAGTTGACACACACCTGCAGTTAGACTTCCACATAAGCAGTTATTTTTAAATCGGCCATTGACCCATTCTGTGTTGCCGGCTCAAATCCATGTCACTTCGATTTTAAGGATTAATCTACCTGGCTTTTTAAAAGAAGATCCTGTTTACCATCCGAAACGGTGCTGCTCTGCAGAGTCTGTACATCTTTCTTATTCTTTTTATGACAGCATCCGTTGCATTTACTGCCCCTCAGTACACCGCTCTTGCAGTAGCAGAATAAACGAGTACAGGAGCGGTAGTGCAAAAGGGAACGGTCTTCTACTGGTTCATTGATTGCTAGTGGCATTGTTCTCCCAGACCGATTTTTTTTAAAAAGGGTGGGCAAATACACCTGGATGGCCATCAATATACTTAGGCTGCAGCCCGAGTATGCTCTACTGTATGTGTTGAAAGCACTGTGAGAAGAATTTTCTTTCTAAATCTGATGATGCAGCAATACTGTAAGAGTCTCGGCTTTGTTGAGCTTTAGTTCTTTTTGCCGAATTGTCACTTGGTGAGTACAGTTTACACAGACACAGTAAAAAGAGTTTGACTTTATTCTTCTGTCTTGCAGGTGGCTGTGAAAAACAGCATAGATGTTTTCTACTTCAGCGTGCTCATTCCGCTCAACGTCTTCTTCGTCGAAGATGGCAAAATGGGTAAAACATTGTAGCGCACCTTACTTTGTTGCTGAAAACGAGTGTAATGGTTTTCAGATGTATTTATTCTGTTTTTCTTTTTCCCTTGTGTCTTTGCAGAGCGCCAGGTATTCTTAGCCACATGGAAAGACATTCCCAATGAGAATGAACTGCAGTACCAAATCAAGGAGTGCCACTTAAATGCCGGTAAGTGATTCTATCTATTGATCTATCTATTAATTTATCTATCCATCTGACCTGCCTCCATTAGCCCTTCAGGTCAGTATTGTAGATAGAGAACTATTTAGATGAACATTGAGAAGATCTAGAGTACTTCTTGAGTACCTTTTTAGTCTGTATATACCCTCCGAGGTGCAAAGATTGTATTTGTAATTTTTAAGGGTTCAGTGGTCCTTAAAAGCGCAATAATATAATAATAATTATATATATTAATAAATAATAATATAATAATTTCTATCTTGTGTAAGAATTAATTGTGATTATAATTTTTACTTGTTACAAATATCTTGGAAAATATTTAAAATATAGAAGTCTACGCTATGACCTCTGCACAAAGGTACTTAGTGGCTGACAAAACCGACGTCCATGTCAGTATGCTTGTTTGGATGGGCCTCCATTAACATTATAGCCACCTAGGTTTTTTTTGTTTCGCTTTTGCTACTGGGGCAGTTCTGACCCCTCATATGTGGAAAGGACCCAAGACCCAAGAAAACAAAAACGTTGGCACTCCCACCCACATTTTGTTTAAAAGGACAATGGACTAATATTAGGTAATTCACCCTAACGTACAATTATTTATGTAAAATTATGTTTTAAAGCTAGAAAAAGTACGAAAAGATGGACATTTGTTGCTCATTTTGAGCGAGTGTAGTTTGGTAACTTTTCTGCAAATCATTTCTGGAAAAAAGAATAAAAAATCAATCACCGTTGACTAATGCTGACCTTCAAAGCATCGCTTCCACCTCCATCAGTGTTCAAATGTGAATATAATGGTGGAGCTTCAGACAATGAGAGGAAAAATCTCAGTGCAAACAGCAGCACAGTGTTTTTCCTCAGCGCCACTCTGTGCTCGACTGCTGATCGCTTCTTGCTTTTTCACGAGACAGACGTGTCCTGAAAACATGTTTTGTTTTCATCATAGCCGTCTGATGGGGGGGAGGTAATCTACGAATAACTAATAATCAATAATCTCACAGGTGTGTATTTAAATAGCTCTTCAGCTACCAGGTCTGAATGGTTGCACAGTGGGGGGACGAAGTCAATATTCCCTTTCACACCACAGATTTCCATTTGTGACTCGCTTGAAATGAGCCACTCTGCCTGCAAAAGGCACTCTTCTTGCCTTCTCATTATCCAGTCATTATCTTTTCTGAGACAGGGTATGATTCGCTCACTGCTACAGCCGTGTTGGTCTTTGTAAAGACGCACACTCCGAGTCGATTCAGAAAAAGAATAGATCCGTGTTAATATTTTTCTTTTTATTATCTTCATTCACATTTGACTGGAGCTCAGCTTAGCAGTCAGGACTGCAGCTCTGTCTCGCTCATTTCCTCGACGAACACGACTTTATTAAAACATATACAGTACATTCCACAAAACCAGGCATAGGAAGACGGTTGTACCGCCATGTGATTGGTCTGTCTGTCTGTCTGTCTGTCGTCTGTCTGTCTGTCTGTCTGTCTTGTCTTGTCTTGTCTGCCCAGGGTTGCCAGGTCCAATTAAAAATGTCTTTCGTCCAGTTACACTTCATAACTGCAGGATTTCAGTCAGGACTTAAAAAAAAAAAAAAACATTTTTACTATTGCTTTAATGCACTTTATATTCATTTAATTTCTTGGAAGTTTCTTTCACAATGCTTCCTAAATGATCAGTAGTTAAGGTGCTTGAGTGGGAAGCTACATGAACAGCCAGCTGCCATTCTGCTCCCTTCACTGCAACATTTGTTCTTAGAAAGGAACCGCCTGTGTCAAATAATGTTCTGGCACTAGAAAAAGGAGACGCGTTTTTTTTCTTTTTCTGTGCTTTTCAGCAGCACCATGTGCTGTCAGATCACTGTGGTGAGATCTGATTTCCCTTTTGCAATATTTGCAGAAGGCTTTTTTTTTTATCATCATTTGGAACACTACGAATCCATTACATTAAACCTTTTTTTTTTTTTTTTTTTTTTTAAGCCATATGTTTCAACTCAACATTCCCGTTTTAACTTGCAAACAGTAAACACCAAGCGCACCCTTCGAATCAGGTTTCTTCTTTCTCTCCAGCGGTTCGTGGGTTGCCAGGGATTAATCCACATTAGGAAATTGGACATTTATCTTTATTATTCGCAACAGACAAACATTTTTTTTGAGTGGCCACGTTACTTTATAAAAGCAGCCCAAATAAACGCAATCCGCGGCTCCATAAACCGCAACCCTGGCAACCCTGCTTGTTTTGTCTTCTTAGCGTCTAACATGGATTGTTCCTTAATTGATTCAAGTGCCTAATTGCTGTGGTGTAAAAAGAAGAAAATGCTTTTGGACACAGTGACCGTATTCAACAGCACCATGGTTGATTTTCCTCCTCTTCTTTTTTTTCTGCCACTCTCATGTTTCACCTGTCGGTTTATCATTTATTTTCCGATCCTGAGTCTATTTCAGTTACACGCTTATTCACTGCCTTTTTTTTTTTTTTTTTTTAAAGTTCAGTTTCCCCCTGGTGTCATCATCCTTTTCTTGTTGCTCGTTCTCTCTCTTTTCCTCCCATGCATTCTGATGCCCTGCCAGGCCTCCCGTCTGTCAACCATCAGCTGCTGCCTCGGCCTCCCTGCACTAATCTGTCACGGGTCAGGACCTTGGACTGATCGAGATATTAGCCTGTGGAGCCTTTTCACATTTCCAGATGTTGTCTGGATGCAGGGAAACTAAGACCGCAGTGCCAGACTTTATGAATTTTTCACCACACATTCAGAAAATGATTCACCTCTACGATAGTGTGATATTATACACACACTGCCAAACCAAGTGATTATTATAGCTGTAGTCAAGTAAAAGTCAGGAGGAATTCACTTAATAGAAAACAAGATTAAAACACATGATGCTACCACCACCATGTAAGGATAACGAGCTGTGCAGCAAGTCTAGTGCTTTGTTCCAAGGTCAGAAATTTTAAATCTCTTATGATTATAAGAAAATAGTTTGCTCTAAGAGACCTTCATATCACATTGAAATACCAGATTGCTCTAGAGCCTTCAGTCAATCCATGCTCTATCAGTAAATATCTATAAATCTGTCCTAATAATCACAGATAAATCACAGATAACTAATCAGTAGTAAAATGGATGTCTTCCATTCTCAATGCCGTTATCATGTTCCTTTAATGCCATGCTTTTCTGATTTCACAGCCTTTCATTAAACTGTGCAGGAAAGCTCCAGTGACGAGAGAAAGGTCTGTACCTTACAGATGACTCATAACTGAGTGTAAAAAGAACAAACTGCACCGGAGTCCTAAATGTCAGGCAAAAAAAAAAAAAAGCCCTGTAGTGTGTGTGTGGGGTAGTTTACAGATAGGAGTGTAGCTTACATTTGCGTTCCTTAAACGCCACGTAGTAGCATCGCATTCTGTCGTTGCGCTAAAACTTAGACCTTTGTAGATCATGTGCGCCGTTCCTGTATTCCCCTCTCCTGTTTGTTCTTGTTGTTTTAAACATCCCTGACATGAGTTCATGTGACCGCGCGAAGTGTGACAATGTAACTGACAGCGTGTGTGTGTGTGTGTGTGTGTGTGTGTGTGTGTGTGTGTGTGTGTGTGTGTGTGTGTGTGTGTTCGACAGACACCGTGTCAGGCAAGCTGCAGAATAACAACATCTACACCATCGCCAAGAGGAACGTAGAAGGCCAGGACATGCTCTACCAGTCCCTGAAACTTACCAACGGCATCTGGATCCTCGCCGAGCTCCGCATCCAACCTGGCAACCCCAACTACACGGTAAACCCCTTCTCTAATTCTATGTGAACGCAGGAACCGGAAGTGATAAAATAAGGCAAGTGATGAGCGAGAAGTGCCACAGACTTCGCACAGCTAGACTTTTATTACGAGGTGCCACAATATTTTGCGTTATGGAACAACAGCACAAGCGCCTTCCTGTAGACTAATTTTATGCTGTGTGCGCGCGGAAGGTCGAAAGGTCTGAATATCTGAATTTACTAGCAGCCTTTATTTAAAGCTCGAAGCTGCATCGACTGACCTACAAAGGTGCCCTCTGACAGGTCATTGTAGGTTTTAAAGATTTTTCCACCTCCTCACAGCACGATATTTTTCCAGGGTTTTTCAAACTTCTCACTGAACGCCCGAGTTCATCATTAATTCCTCGTTCTTTAACCGGCGAAGCTTTTGACATGCAACACGGCTGCTGAATATTTATAAATGATAACGAGTGACATCGGCAGGCCAGGTACATGCGACGTTGCACTGAAATCGCTTTTTCTCTTGTGTACCTCGCAAAGTGACCTTCCCTCTGCAGTCACACACACAAAACCTACTGCAGCAGCTCGGCTGAAGGACACTCGTCAAGGATAGAACTTTAGAATTAACTCAACATAATGTTCTCTGGTGTTTCCAGAGCACATCCAATCAGGCCCTGGTAAAAATTCCATTACATTAAACATCTCTTAGCGGTCAGGGTTTGGCACGTTAACAAGATCCTTATAACATCTGCTTTTATGACTAGCACGCAGTCATAATCTGTTGATTAGTGCACTGACCCTTTAAGCCCATTCTTTTTTTTTCTTTTTTTTTTTTTAAAGCAGGCATCTATTCAGTCACTGCCGCGAGGGTTGATTACCTATAATCCCCCGAGACAGCTTGAGACCGATCCAACCTCGGTGTAATTGGTTTTAATAGGAATTCGGCTTCAGCGCGTTGGCATAGCTAGACTTTGGATTAATAATAAAGCCAATCCTGCCGGCTTTAGAGCGACTGCCGCAGAACCTGCACACACACACGCGCACATGCATGCACGCTCAAATCCATCATACCAGTCAGAAAGCAACGGGTAGGACACACGGCCATCATGTAATACAACAGTAAATATATCACATTTTTTAAAAAATGAGTCGATTCTGATACTGCAGAAATAATGGCTTTAGTGACGTCACCCTTTCTGCGATATTTAAGCAATATCATATAGAAGGAGGGCTGCTGTGAGAAATATCAGCACAAACACGATGCAATTGCATTCATAAGGATCATATTGTGATAACTTCACAATATGCAGGTCTCATTAGTACTTCCATAACCTTTATATTGTCTTTATTTTGTACAGAAAGTGAAATAATAAAGATCTGTTTATGGATAAATGACTCATTCCAGTAATTCTCAGCAAAGTCAGACAGATCCCAGGTGATCTAAAAATCATCAAACTTGTATACAGTATGTAAGACATTTGCTCTAACAGCAAGTAGATAAAGCATACAAAGAAAACAAGTCTCCATTTGAGTGTCTAGTTATTATTAGCTTAAATAAGCACCAGAGGCTAGCTTGTCATGGCTCATTTCGCTCTGGTCTGATTAGCAAACTGACAGCATGGGCTGTTTAAACATCATTGATTTTTTTTTTTTTTTAAAGACAGAAAAACACAAGCATGTGTTTTGTCTTCTGCCATCAAATTTAAAAAATCGATCTCATTTGTTCAGAGTTTGTCTCTATGGACTAAACATAATCGCTAAAGTTTATACCCGTTAAACTATTTGAATCAATCATCAAGCTTGTTCAGACATTTCTGAGCAAGGAATGCTTACGTAAAGGAATCTTGATGAATTTTACTTGAATACCTCTGGTCTGTCTGCTCTTTAAACATATTACGTAAAACTTGTAATACACATTAGAGTTACTTTGCCGGTTTCAAGCAAGTGACTCTGCAGCTGTGTAGGAGTGGACTTTTGTTCGGGACACCCTGAAGTGAATGGCACGTCTATTCACTGGCTATTCACTGGTTAGGCACAAGGTTGTTCAGCTGAGCTCACACAGTATAATTGAGCTGCCAAGCGATATGCGATAGTACAAGTGGAGCAAGCAGGTCATATCACCACACAGCAGCTTTCCATGACTAAACTAAACGTATAATATAATTCTGTGTAATATAATACCGCTAATTAGTTAATCCCTTCATTCAAAAAGAAGAAAATGCTTTAAATGAGCAGATCTCGCTCGACCTTTGCTTGAAGGTTTCACCACTCTGTTCGCTTTGAGTTTAGATCATTAAAATGAACCATTTCATTCTGTAGCTGACTGAGTTTTATTTATTGTCTCTCTTTTATTTTCTCCCAGCTGTCCCTGAAGTGCAGAGCTCCAGAGGTGTCTCAGTACGTGTACCAGATGTACGATGCCGTGCTGAAGAACTGAAGATCTAAACCTCTCCACAAGCACGTCCTATCCTCCTATAGTTTCCTCCTATCTGTGGTACAAGGATAAAACTACACCTCTTCACATTTCTCGTTTTTACCTCCGTTTAGTTCCCCCTGCTCTCTATTCTGTAGTGTCCCGGTAGCAATCGTGTGCTTTTTGCCAAAACGTCCGTGTTGTTGATTAGCTGGTGCCTCTCAGTCACATTTATTCTACGCCTACTATTATAAAAATGTCCATGAATGGAGTGTGATTGTGTGTTTTCCTTGCATACACTCTCACACACTCTGTATTTGCCGTGCTTGATTATCTCGCTCGATAAAAATTATTCAGGCGTGGATTTTTTATTTTTTATTTTTTTTTCTCCAGTGCAATTTCAGTTTCATATACTCAGGCAGAAGCAGTGCCACATAAGTGGAGGTTTTTGTGCCAGGGTGGCCTTGATATCTTCAGCACGTGGCAGATGAGATGAGGGTTTAAATGCACGTCTTATTATTAATATAGACACCAGTTCGGAACCACTATTCAGGAGCTTACCGGGGTATTTAATTGTGCTTGTTGGGTGTTAAATAATTTCGCCTTCAGTGAAAACACATACCTGAAATAGTACTTTGGATGTCGTATGGATGTGAAATCTGCTTCGCATGAATTAACGTGTCCCCTCTTATACGCTCATGCATAAATTCCTAAACTAATAGTATGTATATTGCTCTATGTCTCTATTACACTCCATATTACAACCACTGCCATAAAGCAACTAGCAGACAAATATTATTTGTTTGCTTCAAGCACTTACTTATATTCTTCATTCCTGGATTGAAAGCAGTCACAGTTAGTCTAATTATTCCCGCATATATCCAGCTGTGTGGTTCTGTGCAGTGATGGTGTACTGTGAAGTATCTCACTTGTGTGTATCTGGTGTACATACTAAAGCCTGAACATCATGCCATTTTTGTAGTGCTTTCCAGTAACCATTAAAGAATAAACGCTGTCATTTATATGTTCTTGTAATGAGGGTAAATGTCGACCTGTTTTCCGTGGAAGCATTACTATAAAAAACTACGCCACACATTATGTTCTGGCTAGTATAAACATTAATGCCATATTTAAGATAACATCATGTGACATGCAACAGCGCATACATTTACAGTAGTTATTATAATGCGTACTGTATGAGTAGCCATCATAGGAAGAGCAGCTAATCTGCACCTGTTGTGGAGAAAATTCTTTCCAAAAAAAAATTTAAAAAGTCTAAATGTTGAAGCAGAAGGCAGTCTTCCTGTCCGCCATAATTAGAGGCCATCGCAACTAACACTTCCTCAGTCATTCCATCCTCTTCAGTCATTCCTTGTCTTGAAACTTGTTACCAATGTTTTTGTTTCATGCATTTTAATTTTTGAATAAATCAAATAAAGACCCTGACCGTAGTGCCTACGTGTTTCTGTGCTTCTTTTGGCTTCGGAGATAATGCCAGTGATCCTGGTGACGCATGTGCCAGCCTGTAATCGCTCCACTTTATTAAAGCTTTCGGCTGAATGCTGAACAGAGCTTGACAGCCCAAACAAGCTTCCCGGCACGATGATGGTAAAATATGTTTCGGTGCTAAACAAGCCATCTATCCATCATATTACTGGCTATGGTATAAAATATGACAATGTGCTGTTGTAAGAAAATGATCAACTACAGGAGTGTGATGGAGCCTAACACAAAGTGGTGTTACTGTTACCACCACCAAAATGAATGTCCTAGTCTTTTTTTTTTGTCTTATATCACCAGCCTCTTTTTTTTTTTTTCACCTTCTTTCACATGAAGTTAAAAATAAAGCTTGTCATGTTACTGAGAAGCTGCTACAGCTCTGTCATAACAGGCTCAGTCCTGATTGTTACTGTACAAAGTGCTGACCCTGGAGACTCCTTCCACCATCTTTGTATTGTTGTATTGTCTGATATGCTATTGTTTCTATAGTATGTGCATCTCACCTTTGCGGCATTTGGCAGTTGACCCGAGGGGCTTACATTTGATCTCATTATATATTTGAGCAGTAGAGGGGTAAGGGGCTTTGCTCAAGGATCCAACAGTGGCAGCTTGGTGTTGGCAAGACCTTCCGATCAGTAGTCCAATGCCTTAATCACTAGGGATAGTTAATCAAAAACTATCCCTAGCTTATTTATCCAGGATGACCCAAAAGTCTGGATCCATAGGCATTTTTCTTTATGTTCAATTCCATACTTCATCTTTTCTTTCTTTCATCTTCTATACTGCTTATCTTGTGAACAGGGTTGCAGGGGCCTGGAGCCTATGCAATTCAATTTGTTTGTATAGTGCTTTTAAAAGTGGTCATTGTCACAAAGCAGCTTTACGGAATCAAAAGAAAATTATGGAAATGTGTATGAAATGTGAGAGAATATGTATCAATCGAAATGATCGGATCATCCCTGATGAGCAAGCCAAGGACGACGATTGCAAGAAAAAACTCCCTGAGATGGCAAAAGGAAGAAACCTTGAGAGGAACCAAACTCAACAGGAAACCCATCCTCATTGGGTGATAACGGAGAGCAGGAATTGTTTTGCAGTCATACTGTGTGTTAGGCTGCTGGACGTTCAATATAACAGATGTGTTTTAATTAATATGGAGTCACGTTCGTTATTGGAGGATTAGGTACGAAACTGTAGGAAATTCGAGCCCTGAACTATTGAGCGACTGCAGTCAGAAGTCCTCAAGGAACAGTTGTCTGCATCAGTCGAGGCCTCGACCGTCTTTATGGTGAAATGAAACCGTCTCCAGTCATCCAGACACTCGGCCTCCATGCAATGAGATCTCCAACCAGAAGTGGGGCACCAGGATGAGTCAGACAGGTCCAGAGGGCAGAGGGTGTCTCAGGAGCAGCATGCGTAGCTCAACAGAGAGAGGGAGAGAGATAACAGTTAGGTATGGTCATGGTCACATAATGTACTGTGTAAGGTGAATGTGTACTTAGTGCAGAGTGCAAGCAGGGACTAACTATGGTAGCATAATTAAAAGGGAGAGTCAGAAGGAAACACAAACATGAGGGCTCCCTGGGATGTGAAGTAACCAGTCACTTCAGCGTCAATATTAAGGAGAGTGGGAAAGATAGCATCCAAACATATTCCAGGAAACTTGGGGATGACACAGGACACACACTATGGGCAAAGTTTGGGAACACCAGATAACCTAATCTGCATATTTTTAGATTGTGGGAGGAAACCCATCAAGCAGGGGGAGAACATGCTCCACACGCACAGACCCCAAGCCGGGACTCAAACTCTGACCCTGGAGCTGAGAGGCCACAATGTTCACTTCTACGCAACCGCACTGACAAATTTCATAATTTTTCTTTTTATTTCTGACCCAAGATGGAACTGTAGAAGATCTAAACCTAATAGCAATTGACTTTTTTTTTGTTGTGGGTTCAACTGACATCAGTCACCTACTGTATCTGAATTGGCCCAGAATGTTCAAAACTCAGGTATTTAGCGTGTACACATCTGCTCCAAAGCCACAAATGGTCGATTTGAGTATTCGATGTGATTTCTACTTTTAGCTCAATTTTGCCTCTGGTTCCAGAGTTTTAAACTGCCCCTGTGTGAGCCTGTGATTTGCCTTGTATAACTAATGTCTGAGTTGTGCTGTTCAGCATATCATCACCATTATCTGATCAAATCTAATCGATGGAATCCAATCAGTAACCAATCCAGCATTTGAAGCTGGTTTGATATCAGGTAACCCTGATCTTGTTAGTCCATAACAGAGCTAAGCAAGGCCACTTCTATGGCTTGTTTCTACACAAATCTGAACAGAATGCAATACTTTGTCACTTATTCAGTTCAGGCAAAAAAAAAAGAAAGAAAGAGAAAAAGTCAACATTGCAAGGCCACCTTCTTGCATGAGTAAGATAAAATGTGCGGAATACTTCAGAAACTTTTTGAAAATAAACTTAGGATTAAAAAAAAAAAAAAAAAAGCCTGCTTACTGAAGATCTATATATGAATATCCGAGCTAATGCCGCATGCCTGCCGATTTCACGCACAATTTCCATTTCTGATGCAAGGCCTCCATAAAACTAGAGTCCAGCAGATGGTAACCTTTTTAAGTGCACAAATCAGTGCACAAATCACTAACACACACACACCTGGACACATCTGACCACTGAGCATGTAAGTAACGCGTGGACAGGTATGGACCACGTGGTTACTTAGCAACAAGGGGGGAAAGTCTGGGTTGCTAAGAAACAGCCGCCTTACTACGGCACGTCGAGAGACGCAGGATGCGCACATGTTCGGTAGTAAAGCAAACAAGAACAACGACCGGTGTACAACTGCACTGACAGATAAGAGGCATGTGTGGCATGCACGGTATATAACACTGTAGTTTCCCTTTTAGTTGACATGCATTATGTTCTGAGAGAGAGAAAAAAGCATGCACTAATTTGAATCAAATTAGTGCATGTAGCATAAATGTAATATTTCATTAGATCTAGAAAGGGTGCGCGCGCAATGCAATGCAATGCGATACGATCGATATCGATGCACGTGCTTACAGTATTTGTGTCTGGGACGGGTCTCAACCGCAACATATATATATATCTTAGTATTTCGGAGGCGGAGAGCGTCTTCTACACGCGGAAGGGAGGGAGACGCGGAGAGCGCGCGCTGACTGACCAACATTCCTTTTTTTTTTTTTTTTTGCAAATCAATCTGCGTAGCCTGTAAAAGCGCGAGCGCACATCACTCAGCGCGAGGCGAGCTCCAAGGTGATGATCGCGTGCGCACTTTGGTTTCTAGTTTTCCCCTCTTCATCTTATCTGTGCGCGAGCATCCGAACCTGTTGTCTTTATTAGTGAATTTATTTATTTATTTGTTTATTTATTTATTTACTTGTACGGGGGTTGCACAGGCACAAGCAGGAGGATGCCCCTTCCGGAACGTTACTGCCGCTGCTGCTGCTGTTTGAGGCACCTGGAATGCCCACGCATTGAACGAGTCGGCATCCAAAAGTCGTGAAAAAGTCGGATGGTCGGTTTGTTCCTCGTGGCGCAGAATCGAGCTTCCTACCTGCCGTCGAGGGAAAGTGTCACGAGGTATGCATTATTATTATTTTTCACAATACTTTATAATGATCAAATCCGCACCTTACATCTTACATAGCAACACAGTAAGCATACGGGTGGGGCATAGAACATTAAAATCATATTTCTTATACTTATGCACTGGGTGTATTACAGTATATATTATCACTTACATATCATAGCATCTGTGCACTGGTATGCAGTTGTACAGTATGCATCAATATTCGGCAATATGGCACTTTCCCATCTATTCCCATCTGCTCATATCTCTATATAAATTAATATGTGTAGGCTGACAACTTATTTTTAATAATGACTACAGTCCTGCATGTGGTGTCTACAGCCCCTTCAGCCCCTATTTCATATATCATGTTTCTATGTAATATATTCTATATAACTCAGTCCTTGGGGAATGTTTCATGCAGCATTATTACAGCGTATGGATATGATAGTGTAACAACTGAGGATTTAAACTCACAAGCATCAGATCAGCAGCCCAAATCCCAAAACACTGTAGGTTCCAGATGCACTTATTCCGTGCTCTGTCAGCGCATCTGTCATCTTTCGCTTTTTTTTTATGGATATAAAATTGCTTTGGTTAGCTCTGCATTTTATTAGGTGGAGTGATGTTTGAGCTTCAAAGGAAACATACTGTAAGAAACAACATTTGTCCAAGGGAACTGTGGACATTAACCTGTCAGGAGGCCCAAGGTTCCTTTTGGTGCCTCAGACACTATGTCACCATCACTAAGTATAATTTCAATTGTTCTATTCCTGCTTTGAATACATTTCCAATATACAGAGCATATACACACACACACACACACAAATCACATACACAATGTGGCACCGTGGCTTAGTGATTAGCACTGTTGCCTTGCAGCTGCAGAGTTCCTGCCTTGGGTCTGTGTGAATGGAGTTTGCTTTGTGGGTTTCCTCCCACAGTCCAAAGATATACAGATTAAGCTAATTGGCATTGCGAAATTGCCTGTATACCCTCCAGGGTGTACCCTGCCTAATTCTCTGGGGATAGGCTCCAGGCCTGTAAACAGGATAAATCAATATAGATGATGAGTGAGTGATGTATCACCTTTGTAAAGGTCTGTCTGATAAGATTCTCATTTAGTCATTAAATACACTTTGCTTCTGGTTGGTGTCTTCACATGGATTTCATCCCATTTCCCTTCATGTCTAGGCTCCCAGGTTTAGTCGTCCTATGAATGGGGCTGTGCTGTGCCCAGCTCAGCTCCCCGTGCCCTGGTCAGGACTATGCAGGGCCTTGGTTCCTATCTGAATGCACTGGCCAGTGGTTTGCGAGAACAGGGAGGGTGGAGGGGCCCACCGAGGCCGAGGTGGACGCGGTGCTATGCCCCCTCCATTCCGGATAGCGGTGCTGGGTGCGCAAGGTGTGGGCAAGACAGCTATTGTGCAGCGCTTCCTCCACGATGACTACAGTGACGTGGCCCCGTCAAGCCGCACACGCCGGGTGCATCTGTCCGCCGCTGTGCTCAATGGCCACGTGCACGACCTGCAGATCACCGACTATCCAGCCATCAGCAGCTTTCCCGGCAGCTCCCTCCAGGTATGGACATGGCTGTGTGGGCCTCCAAGTTTTGGGAGTATTTAGAATTGTTTTTGTAACACTCTATTAAAGGAATTCTACAACGATTTTAACTGTCTCGAACATTTGGGTTTAATCAAAATTGACTTATAATGGATGTCTAAGGGCGGTTGTGGAGTTTCATCAATAAACGTTAAAATGTTTTTGACTATATAAAGCAAATTCAGTATGAAAACCATTAAACTTAAACAACAATTTTATTGTTTCTGTTAAAATTCTTGAAAAAAAAAATTAGTTTAGTTTGAACTACAGTGACTAGGTTTGTACAGTAACACCAAATTCTGCCATCTGAAAATGCAGTCCAATGTCAGAATACAAATTTAGATCATGATAAAAAGATCATGGAAAATGTGCATTTCCCGGACAAAAAAAAAGTCTCTACCTGGATTTAACTAGTCAAATAGTTAAGAGCCTTCCATTGGATGATTACCGCAGATTAATATTGTTCAGCTGGAGACAAGTTATTTAACACTAACTGATGCAATGAGGGACAAGTTATTTAAAGTGCCCCTATTATGCTTTTTCAAATATGTTCTTTCATGCAGTGTGTCATGTAGCTGTATGTGAACATAAACTATCTGCACTATCTGTGACGCCGACAGTGCACGAT
>JAQMYL010000017.1:14014052-14034694 GCA_030014365.1 Clarias pachynema | reverse complement strand
GTGACCAAGACAGCAAGTCTTTGTGATGTATCAAGAGCCACGGTATCCAGGGTAATGTCAGCATACCACCAAGAAGGTCGAACCACTTCCAACAGGAGTAACTGTGGACGCAAGAGGACGCTATTTGAAAGGGATGTCTGGGTGCTAACCAGGATTATATCCAAAAAACATAAATTCACAGCTGCAACTCACTGCAGAATTAAATGTGAAGCATGGGGGTGGATTAGTGATGGTTTGGGCTGCAATATCATGGCATTCCCTAGGCCCAATACTAGTGGTAGATGGGCGCGTCACTGCCAAGGACTACCGAACCATTCTTGAGGACCATGTGCACCCAATAGTTCAAACATTGTATCCTGAAGGTGGTGTCGTGTATCAGGATGATAATGCACCAATACACACAAACGACAGAGTGGTTTGATGAACATGAAAGTGAAGCTGAACATCTCCCATGGCCTTCACAGTCACCAGATCTAAATATTATTGAGCCACTTTGGCGTGTTTTGAAGGAGCGAATCAGGAAACGTTTTCCTCCACCGGCATCACGTAGTGACCTGGACACTATTCTGCAAGAAAAATGGCTCAAAATCCCTCTGACCGCTTTGCAGGACCTGTATATGTGATTCCCAAGATGAACTGATGTAAATTTTAGAACATATAATCATATCAATTTTGCTTATTTAAGTTCCAGGTTGTCCCACTACACAGTATGGAAAAGTAAAAGGGGTGAATACCAATGCAAGGCACGGTGTTTACACCCAGAAGCAGATAGCTTGTTGTGGAGTGTCTTTTACCTTTATTTACGTACATACATATCAGTGGAACATAAATGGCACTTCAGCCGTAGAATCATCCATCTGTAGCGTGAGACTGTGTGTGGGTGTTTTTATGAATGTGCTGGCAAGTGTTCCTCAACACCGTTAAAATTTAGTCTACATGGTCACGTGGATCTGTGATTGGTATTTTGATTGCCTGCGAGCGATGGCGTTGGCTGTCATGTCTCGACTGCGTCAAAGGAGAGACGCCAGCTCTGTTGGTGACAAAAAACATTTGATCAATCTCGCCACAATTATGTCTGTCAGAGGAAAAAGCGTACTCTCTTCTGCTTGTCTCTCCAACTCTCTCTCACTCATACACACTCACACACACTCACAGCTGTCTGATCAGCCAACTCCTGATAGGACGGTTCCTGTTTCAGGGAGAAATTGTGACAGTTAATTAATAATTCGTGTTAAAAGTCGTTTAATCCAAGCTGTTGTTTCACCACAAATCTCACTTATTAAATCTAAACCTGTTTGGATGCCGTGTGGATTTGTAGGGAGACTCTGTGCCAACACCTGCAATACAATCAATATGAGATGAAAACAAAGCCAAAAGCGCTTTTCATCCTGAAGTCATATTGATCAAATAATGAGGCGGTAAAATAATATTTCATAAACTATAAGAACTTGTTTTGCACCGGATAAATGGAAACATTTAAAACCTTACCCACGATTCATTTTGTGCCACATTTCTTTCCCACACTGTTTGATCTGTACATGCTTTACTACTGTAATTCAATGTAATCAAACGCACTAACTTACTGCATTACTGAACAGATTAATGCATCTGTAAAACAATCAATAACATGCTGAGCGTGACGGGAAGCAAATTACTTAACGAGGGAGTGAATGGAGATTAGAAAGAGAGCAGTTAATAAAAGAATGGGTGAATAAATTAGCGCACAAATCGCTACATAAAGTCTTTAAAAGCGCAGATTGTAATTTTCAGAGCTCTATGCATCAAAGGTCAACTGCGACTGCAATGAAAACACTGGCGTCTGATTTTATCATCTGTTTGTGAATCTGTGTATGGCCTTATGGAAGGTCAGAGCTGAGTGGAGCTGGAAAAATGTAAAAGCTTCGATTTGAGAAACCATCATGATCCTTTACATGACTACGACATGGATCCAATAGGTTTACGCAGAAGGAATTTTTGGGTGCCAAAATATTGTGGTGATGTTAATTTGGCAACGTTACGGATGTTGGGAGAACATTGGTACAGTGGAACCTCGGATTACGAGCATAATTCATTCCGGAAGCGGGCTCGTATTCCAAAACACTCGTAAACCAAATTTAATTTTCCCATAAGAAATAATGGAAACTCAAATTATTCGTTCCACAGCCCCAAAAAATAAATACATAAAAATAATTAACACAAATATAAAGTAAAAATAGAACAAATTAACCTGCACTTTACCTTTAAAAAAAGTAAAAATAAATCCCGACAGACAAGTGTTTCCATTTATGCGCACAGGCACTGTGTGTGTGTGTGTGTGTGTGTGTTTTTCTCTCTCTTGCGCTGCCGAGTGTGTGTATTATGTGTGTCAAATTACGCGCGTGCACACACATAATACACACACTCAAACACTGACACACACTAAAGACGAGAGAGAGAGAGAGAGAGAGAGAGAGAGAGTGTGTGTGAGTGTGAACCGGCACAGTGTCAAATTACGCATTATGCACACACATAAGAGAGAGAAAAACCATTGGCTCAGTTGTGATCACGTGACGCACGGCGTCAAATCAAGAAGTGCATGCGTGATACATGATACTCTGTGCTCGTAAACCAAGACAATGCTCGTTTTCAAGTCAAATTGTATTTAAAATCTTTGCTCGTCTAGCGGAACACTCGCAAACCGCGTTACTCGTAATCCGAGGTTTTACTGTATTAGGTTATTTTTGAAAAGTTAGAATTACTTTGCTGAAATGACTTCCGAACAACATGATGATGGAATAACATTGGATGAATGTTGCAAAAACAATTTTAAAACAATATTAATACCAAACCAATGGGAACCAAATTGTGGTCACTACAGTGGGAGCGCCACATGGACCACTAGGGAACATGCTGTTGATGCTAGTAAATAACAATGAGCACAGAAAAAAAAAGCAGTTGACCAAGATATTAAATTGATAAGTAGCCAAAAGGGTTTCAACATCACTGCTAATGTCTGAGATGTGTTTTGTGAAAGTGTGATGCAGTTCGGACGCTGTGTAAACACCATACTACAATACAGTTCAGTTCGATTCAATTCAGTTTTATTTATATACAGTAGCACTTTTAACAATGGTCATTGTCGCAAAGCAGTTTTACAGAATCAAAAGAAATTTAGGAAACCGAATTAGAAAATTGTGAGGAAATACGTATTAATTATAATGATCAGTTCGTCCCTGATGAGGGAGGCGAGCCGAGGGCGATGATCACAATTAAAAATTCCCTAGGAAGAAACCTTGAGAGGAACCAGACTCAACATTCATTTGGGAGCGAAGATGCACATCACGCAGAGCTGGCTTTGAACACAAAATCAGTGCTAATATTTTTAGTCCAGGTGGTCCACCACTACAATCCAGAATCAGACCACTCAGACACCACCCATATACAAGTGCATCTAAAAAAAAAAAGTAATATCTTGTTAGAATATGGGTTCCTTTTTGTCCATGTAAAAAAGTGAGACACTCATATTTTTTAGATTATAATTACATATAGAGTAAAACATTTCAAGCATTTTTAATTGATTAATCAATATTGTTGATTATGGCAGACAGCTCATAAACATAAAAAAAAATCCAGTATCTCAAAATAATACAGAAGTGTCCAACTTCAAAGGAGTAGTATGTTCATTTATGCACTCTGAACTTTCTGTATTATAAATCCTTTTTGTGATTGATTTTGAGAAACATTCCGTTTTATTTAAAACAAAAAAAAGTGTGGAATATTTCGCTTTACATGTAACAAATCCAAAATATACGAGTTTCACTGTTTTTTTTTTCATTTATTGAGATTTACTATACAGCATATACACACGCACACACACTAGGATAGGCTACCTCTCTCTTTCGCGCTCTGCAAGTCATAGCAAAGTTATTATCATGAATCTTTGCCTTACTGATGCCACTACCCTCTCCTCCTGCTCCTCCTCATTCTGCCTGTCAATTCCTGAAATCTTTGCACATTTGGCTTCATTCGCCTCCAAACTTTTTTCTCGTGTAGCTGTTCCTCTTACACTAGGTCTGTCTATTTTGAGTCAAAAGATGGAGAAATAGCGGGAAGAGGTGGCACAATACAAGGAAGGTTTTAAATAGGATGAGCAAGATACCCCGCCTATGGAGCCATGTGATTGGGCTTACGTGGTCAGTATAGGAGACAAACCAATGGGCCGCTGTTGCTGCATGATTGGAGGTCCTTGGCGAAAAAAATGCTAATAATACTACATTGTATGTTGGTGTTACCCAGACTACAAATCCAGCCCTGACTTCATGGTATCATTTCCAAAAGAAAATGAAACAGATTCTCATTAGCACTAAGAGCACTCTCAACGGCACTAAGAGATGCATGTCATGAGATACATGTGCGGGAGGTAGTTGTGTCATTCCCAATCTAATATCAGAATTCTAAATCTTGTTCGAAATTTAAGGGAGCATTGATGTGGATGGACATTGTATGAATTCATGTCAGTCAGCAGAAATACTCCAAATTAAGGTTAAAAATTCATGTTTTTGTTTTATTTGCAACATTTTGTTTGGGTCATTCATTCAATGTTATTCATTCTAGTTTTCAAAAACTATATCGTCCTGATGGTGAACATCATTGCAAAATCATTACAACTACATTTCAACTGGCATCCAACGTTAGGGTTATTGCTGGATACAGTATGTTCATTCCTTGTATTTATCACTAGAATATATTATTTCTATACTTATACTCAAAGTAATTTGGCCCACAGTGTCTTGAAAAAGTATTGACCCCCTTTCCCACATTTTATCGTGTTAAAATAAAATGCTCTATTTAGCAGAAACAGAGCATGAAACATGGTGGTGGTAGCATCATCGCTATCTTTAATGTCATGCTACCACCAAGTTTTTTAAACTCTAGTGGTAAATCTGTCATCTGAAAGTCCTGTTTAGCTTAGTTTATTTGTAACATGACCAGTTTAATGTTTAAATTCATCCTCAGTGGGCGGTCTTTGTTCTAAGTTGAGGAAGATATATTTGTGTTTCTGATTTAGTTATCTGCAGACTAGTGTTCATTTCGCCAATGAAAATAATGACGGAAAATATTCGTCAACGACATTTTTTCCTGGGACTAAGTCGAGACGATGATGAAACGTTACGAACATCAGTGAACAGTACCAGTGACGAAATCAGCATGCAATATCGTTGACGAAAAAAGACAAGACTAAAATGTGGTTTAAAAAAAAAAAAACTAATAAAACATCTGTCGTTATTTTCATCAGCATTTCATTTTCGTCACAATCCGCTGCACTACGGTGTTCATTCATTATGGCGCGAGCAGTAGTGTTTCCCGTGTCACGGCGCGCGGTGTGTTTGTGTGCATGCACTTGATATATACAGGAGTTGTCTGAGGAGTTAGTAATGTATATGTAAGTGTGACTGATATATGTGCATGCCAGTTTTTCATGTGTTTGTGTGCATGAGTGAAGTTTGATTTAAGCCGTATATGGCGCCTCATACAATTTCTTTATATTGAACCGGAGAAAAAAGGCAATGTGTCATAATATCGGTGGGGAAACAGTGGGGGCACACAATTTCTGGGAAAAGTACCACAAATCTGAAGAGGCATACCATAATAATCACCCAGTTTTACAGTTTTACTCTGTGGTAATCATGTTACCACATGATAACATAAATATGTTGTGAGGAATTTTATTTTATAGTTAAACTGATGCCAAAAACATTAATCTAATAGGTTAGCAAATGATTACGACTTATAGGAGCTACAACGGTCCAAGTGTGTAAATTCATTAAAAAAAACTGTCCATATTTTGTTAATGTTAAAATACTTATTTTGTGAAAACCCTTTAAAAAATGATTTGGACTAGACTGGATTGACTGTAGGGTTAATGAATGAAGTTTTCATTGACTTATTCTAGACTAAAATACTTATAAGTTCCTTTGACTAAAACTAGACTAAACTAGAGGCGGTTTTTATGGGCAGACTTTTAGTCGGCTAAAACTTGACTAAACAAAATTAGGATAAGATTGACTAAATATGATAATTACTATCACAGACATTTATCCCGGGACTAAGACTAAGAGTAAAATTGAAAATAGCTGACAAAATTAACACTACTGCAGACCCATAATAAATCCAGTTCTATCAAAAAAACATTATAGCCTGTTAGAAATTTTTTGCGAAGGCCCTAATAAGGCACGTCAGGCCTTGTAAGGATTACTTCCTGCGCCCTAAGTTTCTCCAAAGATGTACTAACCAGCAACAAGCCCTTCGATTTTATGGGCGGTTTTGCGTAGATACATAAACCACGTCTATTTTTGTCTAAAAATGTTCAAAAGGGGTGAATCTTTTTGTAAGGCCTGTTTGTACCTTACTTACTGATAAATCACCTATAAACCATATAAAATATAGGAACATAGTAAGTTTAATTCATCCATTATATCAACATTCTGGCATGTAAACTAATTCACCGGTGCTGTAAATAAATACTGCCATTGTCCAGATTTTTTGCCCTCTTGTCATTGTGGCTGAGATGGCAAGGCAAGACGTAGCAGATGTGTAGAGATCAGAGGCTGCAACCTGTCACTGCTTGTGATGGATGAGCAAAGCTTAGCCACCTTGCTCACTAAGACCACGACGTCCTACGCTGATTGACAGCAGGGAAGCTCGAGTCTAATGAGATCAGGCTTTCTCTACACACACATGCGCACACACACACACACACACACACACTAGGTACATATTCATGCACATAGCGCACACTCACCGATTAAGATAAATTAGCTTTGATGACCGGGTCATGTTAATAATTAACATCGTTGCTCAAGCCATATTAAACAAAGTGTTGAAATTCTCTCAGAGCCTCAGAGCATTTGAATTAATTCAAAACACTTATTTGAGCTGTTTTGTGTGACTCAGTTCCTTTTGGTGTTCTCATGAGAGGGAAAATTCTTTTCCTCACAAATCTGTCAGAGCCATTTTCTGTGAAAGGCGTAAGTGGAGTCACAAAACCGGTGTTATCTCACAAACCTGGCAGACGGCAGTGACGGCTCACAGGTCGGCCATTTCCCCCCTATTACTAGCATTTCTCTCTTTGACAGTACAACACTGTAGCGCTCTGTTAACCCCATCTGCAAAGAGGTAGTGCACAGGAAGTAATCCTTACAAGGCCTGACGTGCCTTATTAGAGCCTTCGCAAAATTTCCAACAGGGCGTAATGTTTTTTGACAGGACTGGATTTATTATGGGTCTGCAGATTACTAAATCAGAAACACAAATATATCTTCCTCACCTCAGAACAAAGACCGCCCACTGAGGATGAATTTAAACATTAAACTGGTCATGTTACGAAACAACCAAACCATCCTACCTAAGGACTTTCAGAAGACTTACAGATGTACCACTAGAATTAAAAAAATTTGTGAAACATGGTGGTGGTAGCATGACATTTAGCTTTACTCTACATCTTTTTCATTTCAATGTTTTTAGTCTTTGCTGTTAACAAGTGTTTGTTTTTGGTTTCTACAGGGTGATGGGCGCAACAGAGACGCCGATCCTGATTGTAGGTAACAAGCGCGATCTTCAGCGAGGCCGGGTCATCCCGCGCCACAACGTCTCAGACTTGGTGCGCAAGAGCTGGAAATGCGGATATGTGGAGTGCTCGGCCAAGTTCAACTGGCACATTTTACTGTTGTTTGGCGAGGCCCTGCGGAGTTTTGGCTGTGCCCGCTGCAAACATGTGCACGCCACGGTACGCTTTCAGAGAGCGCTGAGGAGAGAGCGTTGCGCTCTTATGTGAGGTGCGAGCTTGTCACGGCGCCTTGTTTGGTTTGAAAAGAAACCCAGTTATAGCTGTGATAATAAGCTCCGGTTGCCATCTAGCCAAGGAATCCTGCCGTGGATGTTTCACCGAGGAGGAATATGTCCTCTGTTGACACAAACTGCTCTCGGATGCCAAGAGGAACCCTCAGATGCTGCTTGTCCAGGAAACAGGCCGACCGAAACGCTCAACGATGACTGAAGCCTCAAAAAAAAAATCAGCTTTAATATCATGTTGCTGAAATGCAAATAACGTGTTTATGTCAGGACTGCTTTAAAAAAAAAAAAAAAGCCCATTTCTGCTTTTTATTTTGGGCATACAGTGATGAATCTTCCAGTTTTATTGAGCAAAAGTGCATCTCTCATCATGACTCGCTGTACCACACATGGGTGAAAAGCACAAGAGCACAAATAAACCGATGTGTACACCCAGTGGATACTTCCATGTTAGGACTTACCTGTTTAGCCTGTTCAGGTGCAATTCAGAAATATTGTGTTGTATGAAATGGCATGAAATATGACTACATTTTATTTTTAAATGAAGTATTACAACAGGACATGGGTCAGTGAATTATATGATTTATTATACAGTACTGTGCAAAAGTCTTGAGCCTTGCCGGCATTTCTTCATAAGTAATCTAATTAAATGATGTAGATAAAAAATTTTAAAAAGGGGCAACGGGCTACAAAGTGCCTAAAGATGCAAAATCAAGAATTGTTTATGTAACAACCTCAGCAGCAACCTCATTTCCCCTCTTGTCACTTCCAACCACTCAGCATTCAGCATCACCAGTATACTAATCACCGACCTGATCATCCGTCATCATCTGCATCATAGATGATTTCTATGCTTGGATGATTCATAGGTCACTGTGGTCAGGTACAGGGACTGGACTGAGAAATTAAAGGCCTTCAGGAAGCCTGGAAAGCTATTCCTCAAGACTGCATTAAAAATAATACAATAAAGTCTGACTCTTTGGAAGCAAAATATGAAGAAACAAGGGCTGGCTCAAGACTCTTGGACAGAACTGTAGTTCTCCAAAAGCTAGCAAACAGGAGGGTTCACATTTTATTATATATTTTATTAATATAAAGCTCGACCTCATTTTTCATCCAGAAGGATAGCACAATATTGCCAAGAAATATGTTCTACCATAAAATTTGCTATTACATCCCTCTGACAGCTTTGACAGTACTCATGATGCCTAAAGAATATATTTTATACAACATTCTATATTTTAATTTCATATCTAGTTCAGATAGAGCCCCTCGTAACTGAAACTTAAATAATTTTTTTTAATAAATCTTTTTTTTTTTTTTTAAGTGAGAAAGGTTGGAATTTTTATTTTCACAATCTTGACTCACTTTCCACTGCTGACAGAAAAGAAATCGTCTCATATACGGTGAAATATAATACAAAAGATATTTATGCGTCTTACTCAAATACATAAGGGTACTAAACTTTATCTTTTCCTGATGGCTTATTTTTTAATGACTTAATATGTGATTATATTGTGGAATCTTTCCAGAAGATTCCAAGGTATATAATTGGACCATAGAGTAAAGCTTTAAAGATATACTACACCATATACGTACTGTATATGCACCTATTTAGGTTTTAAAAAGAGAGAGATCCCAAAGGTGTAGAGAAATAGTAGAGGTTACTACCCCTTTTTTCCGAGTGTTACGGTAAACCTGGTCTTATATTTAAACATATTTTAAATCTAGGATCCCTAATAATTGACTGTGCATTAAGCTTAATATCTGTGAAAAACCTGCCCTGAAATCAAGTCTTATCAAGTCTTAATAAGAAATAAAGGTATCTGATATCATGTATAAATCAAACATCATGGCTTCATAAACAACTAAAATTCAGGATGTAATTGTTGCACTACAAATGATAATAAATCGTCTTGCTGGTATCAGATCGTGTTCTTTTTTATTATGTTACCACAGAAAAAATAAAATTCTGATCCAAATTAAACATTGTGCATTTTAGAAAATGGCATCTATTTAAAAAAAAAAAAGACAACATGGAGCAGAAATGGAGCATTTCTCCATTTAGCTCGAAATGTTGCTAAATGGGAGGAAAAAAAACACGAATGATTTTTGACCTGCCTTGTCCACATCAGACCAATTTTCATGCCTACAGATAATCATGAGGGGTCTGAAATTGTCCTCCCCTCTGTGAGAAATTTGGAGAAAGGAAAGAGAGAGAGAGCGAGAGAGAGAAAGAGTGAGAGAGATTCACTTGGTGCTGCTCTGGTGTTATAGACTGCAGTTTCAAGGAGACTATAAATAGCCCCAGACTTACACTAGGGTTTATTTATAAAGGCTGCACTGGCAAAAACAAGGCAGCAAGGTGACTTGGAAAACCGATATAGGGAGAAAACGGCTAAGAATAACCTCAGTTGGAACGCACCAGTGTGAAATTAAGGCTGTCTCTCGCTATTTTTAATGTTGTTTTATGGATAAACAAAGAAGCCTGTACTGTTCATACACTCACCACTTATGGTCGATTAGTTGGGACTAATATAGATTTTAATAGGGAAACCTTTGTCTATTGTCTGTGAGTAATTTCGCATCAAGGCTCAGCTGTGAAGCATCTGACTGTGAACAATAATACAGTGTGTGCTTTTCTATTTCTGCAAGCCTCCCAGTCTCCATCTGCCTGAGGAAAAAAAGTGCTTATTTGATAAAGCCAATGCATGTCAGCATGTGTAAGGTGGAAATTCTAAGCATGGTCCGAACAATTCTAAACATGTTTGTAGTGATTTTGGTCATGCTGCTTTTCCTTCTGGGAAATTGGTATGTGCTTGTTTAGTCTTTGGGCTCCTGATTGAAACTTAAATCCCTGCACAGCCAAACTGCAACGGCTGAATTTGTTCATCGTGTATTTCAAATAAGAACATTATTTAATAAAGCAAATGTAAAAATATAAAAGTATCAAAGCAGCACGGCAGGTGCTTGAAGTAGTACTGTTGCCTCAAAACTCTTAAGGCTAGAGTTCTGGTTCAGCCATACATGTTGAAACATAATGGTTTGGCATCCTGTTGCAAGTCAACCCATACCCATCTGGTTTCTCGTCCAGAAGGGAGGATAGGGTTAGGGTTAGGATCAAGATCTTCTGTGACCCTGACAAGGATGACATGGCTACTGAATTGGGTTACTAATCCCATACCTAAATAAGTTCACTCCTGCTAGAGTCTAAGATACAAAACATGGCAAAACTGAAAGCAAAAATATACCATTATATAAAAAGACAAGAATTATAACCAAAATTCAAGTTCCTGATTAACAATAATCTCCTGATCCCCTGCTTTGCACTTTGTGGCACTGAATTTGGATATAGTTTGAGAAGATTTCCTGGAGTAAACAGTATTAACAGTATTTTGTAGTGACAAATTGTCCTGAGTGTCTCCTGGACTTGGACTTCTTCTATAGCAAAGTGGTTTGGGGATCTTTGTAGGTGTCTTGTCCGGTCTATGGTCTCGTCTGGGGCGGACACAAGGTCTCAGTTTCAATTTATAGATGGAAGGCACTCTTTCTGGCTTTTTCAAGGACCTCCTGTGACATGTGGATGGGACCTGGGGTTTCTCTTTATTCCCAGTCCCACAGTTGTTCGCTTCAGAGGTCTTGGACTGTTCAGCAGAATCTTTTGAATCCATGCTCGAGCCTAGGGAAGACCAGGAACTGGCCATAGAGGGTTTGGAAACACTCAACTGTCTTAAATCTGTGTTAGTCTGTCTTTCTTGCTTCTCGTCTCTGAGATCTCTGGAGAAATGAACCCAACCATCGATAGATACTTTCTCAAGTGGCCTCCTCCCTTCGGAAAGCTCAGCAATAACAGCTTTAAAAATAGCATCCCTGGCATTAGTTTCTCCAGAGGATGAATATGATGCACCAGAGCATGCATTGTGGGTAAAAGGTTTCCTGATCTCATGCGAATTCTCTGGAGAAATCATTGGGATGTCAGGCTCACTACTGTCTTGCTCATTCTCTGAATCGGAGTCCATGCCAAGCTGTTTGAGATTAAACAGGATCTCCTCCTCAAGGCTCTGGTATAGAATGGCCTCCTGAGCAGGACTGATTGGAGGAGGAGTATAGAGAAAGCTTCTGTCTGTATTTCTAAATTTGTTTTCTGCATTTACAACAGAACCAGCTTGTGATGGCATCACCATGGTGCTGTTGAAGTCTGACTTGCTTACGTTGATGACAGAATTCAGTACAGTGGTCTCTGGATGTGGCTTTCTGTCACGATGTGAAGATTTTTGGTGGCTATTCTCATTTTCTGATGACGCAAGGGGCCTGATGACACCTATTAGCCCTTTTGTAGGGGAAAATGTCCGAATGAACCCTGGGTTCTTTCTGGCATTCCTACCGGCGTGAGAGTCTTGGTGGTTTAGTGAAGTGTTTTTGCTGGTTGCGAGACCTTGAACTGCTGTAATACACTGGAAATGCCGAGCTGAAAGTGGCTTTTCTGGATGGTTTTGAATTTCCTGGTAGTTCTTTGGCCCAGGTGTGGCATTTTGTCTCAGCTTTGATACAATCTGCGACTTAGTCCAGTTGTTCCCCAGTCTGTTGTCTGACCCTTGTTGGGATGAAGGAAAGGTCTGGTTGTAAACTTTCTGCAAGACCAAGGGTGTACTCGGACGCTGAGTCTCTGGTCGCACTGGGGTGGACGAGTGAGTTGGCCGTGGAAGACTGCTGGATAGACGTGGAGATGGAGATACCCTACTGGGTTCTCTGCCTGTTCGGGTAGTGGACTTCAGCACTTCCTTAGTGTCAGAGTGGGTCTGTCGGCAAGGGACCCGTAGTCTGAAAGAAGACCCATGAAGCCAGATGAGCTTTGGATGTCTTAATTAAATGGTAATATTATTTCCTTACAGTATATTTGTAGTTATTTAGAGCTGAGTACATTAACATGTCACTCAGCCCTCTGTCAGGAAATAGCAGCTCTTCAGGTGGAGCATATTTGATTATATCAGAGTAATTCAGACTTTAAATATCAGTCTTAAATGTCAAAAGGGGTAAGCTGCATAAAAGCATTATTAATATTTTTAAGACCATGGTGTATATTTTAAAGAGGAATTCAGGGCTGTTGCCATTACAGCATACTAACATTAGGTCATGGATACTTGCTATGTGATAACTGCAAATGCTTTGGGGACAAATTCTTAATCCAGATCCTGGTTAAATGGACTCTGAATATTTTGAACATTTTGTTTTAGCACACAGAAATCATGTATGAGTTATAAATATATAAATGTTCATAGTGGTTCTTCAGGACTTTTTAGATGGTTTGTGCTTCTTCGGAATGGATCATATTGATCATATGGATCAAAATATGCTAAGGCCCTAAGATTTGCTACTACTACATACCCACACAGTCATCCATTCAACTTACGATTAGTCAAGGACTTCCAAAAACCGATAAGGTCCTGCTATGAACTAGTAAAAGAATTTTAATTCAGGGCAATTCACTGCACTTTGAGGCTGAATGTCGGGAACCTGAACGTTAAAGTGCTAAGGCGGAAGCTTGTTTTAGTGTATTGTAGTAATTAAGTAGCTTAACATTGGACATTCTCATTAAATTTGTTTGAGATGATAGGACTGGTGCAATACCAATGATTTAAAACCATTACCCATGCAATTTTTGCCTCTATTGTTTGTACTCTTTTCGCAGCAGTGTTGCTGAGAGATAATTGCGGTGCGATGGGAATTTGATTCAGAATGAATGATGAAGTGACGGCTGACTACACTTGACAAAGGATAGATGAACTACAATTCAGAGTAGTGATAAATACTGTTTCCCACAGCTGCTTAGAAACGTCCACATTATTTTCTGACACACACACACACACGCACACATACAGATGAGCAGGAAAGATTATTTGACGTCTGATTAATTAAGGGCCAAGTCTACAGGCCTAAATGGATTTCTGTCACACTTACAGCCAGAGCTGAAATTGATAAAAAATGATAACCAAATGGCTTTCAGATTATGCCTATTGTATAAGTAAGGCATAAAACACGACGAAGCTTGCAAAACAAATATTTTTCAAAAATATCTTACACTAAAGTAATTTGCCAACATTAACACTTTTTTATTTATTAGAATATGATGTGTTGCACTGTTGATGTCATCCTAGCAACAATAACAGTACACACACTAATTTCAATCCACTTATGCTGAGTATATACATGTCACTGTGTAGGTCTTATAGAGACAACAATGTATTTAAATGTATGAAAATATAGACTTTGTTCTAAGATCAAAGACCAGCTGGATTGTGTAAATTTAACCAGGATTCAGAAATACCCTTGAGGTTCACCACATATAAACTACATCTTCCTGAAGATGCTACTTAACCTTCCATGAGTTCTTGCTGATTCTAATTAACCTGCTGATTCAGTGGACCCGTGCTGTGTTTAATGTCTGTGGCATTCAGGGACATTCAGGGATCGATTACTTTTTGCTGTTTTCTTTGGCTCCTTAAACGAAACTGAAACGCATGGGTGGAAAATAACAAACTCCATTTACTCCTGTTATAGCACTTGAGTTCACTGGGGGAAAAAAAAAACTTTTATGGGGGAGGTATTAGGTATTTGGGTGGTTTGTCTTTTGATCCTTTATCTGCGATAACCTTAAACATGATATCTTATGAATTAATTGATAAATATGGAATAATTATTTTAAATAGCAGATAAACTGATATTCAATTTTGGGATTCATCCAAACAGGAACAAGTCAAAAGAATAAAATATAATAGCTTCTTTCTTATATGTCATATACTGTACGTTTGTTACTTGTGAAGGTCTGCTTTTGGTTAGCTGTGATTTTTTTGTTTCACCATTGCCATTTCATGTGTCTTGTCTTTTTAAGATTTGGACACAAGAATGTATGAAATGACAGACTGCACAAACACAAATTCCACTCCAGAGTATGTTTGATGCTTAACCTCCAAATGGTTCAACTCTCATAGAGACGATCCATTTCGATTGCAGTAAGATGTGAATCTTACTGTACTAGTAGAGTGATAGTCTATCATCTACAGCTGGGTAAGACAGTGGGCCATCAAGATCTATCAAAAGAAGCCACCATTGATCAAAATATGTTCATTACAAATGGTTTCAGTATATTCTATTTACAATGAGTTCTATTTACATTAAGAAGTGGGAAGGTTTGCTAGTATAAACGCTTTAGTCCAGATATCGGGATTTATTCTTTTGACTCAGAGGAATCCGAAGTGCTTTATGTATTTCGTTATTGTTACGCTGCATTAAACTTCTCTTTTCTACTGGGAATCTTCCTCATTTTTTTCTTACAAGAAGCAGTAGAATTGTTGATGGTGGAGGCATCATGGTGGTGGAGTATAATTAACTCAGTATAGATTCTGTTTCAATTAAATTAAAATGTTTTTAATAGAAATTGGGGGAGAAAATTGATTTGGTGATGTATTGTGATTCTTTTGTCAGGCAATTCATGTACTGCCACATTCACTCCAAAATTGATTTTAAAAAAATTATTTCTTAATTTTTGCTTGCATTTGAGGTGGTAAAATGTTGCAGTTTCTCTAGAATTCCACATGTAGCGTGATCTAAGCTATTTATACAGTTTATGACGCACAGCATCCAAATAATTTGCTACGATTGTTTAGAATCTGAAAAAAAAAATCGGAATATTTGTAAACTCATACATCATACATCATACATACAAAATCGCAATACCAATTGAATTGAATTATTAATACCTGGGTATCGTGGTAATATTGTATCGCGGGTACAATATTTATGTAATTTGCAAATTGTATATAATTTAAATACATTTTCTTTCACATTTCAGGCAACAATTCCTTACTTATTAATTTTCTTGATGTACATTTAATTTATGATACCATAATTAATTTAATTATGTGAAAATGTGTATTTTTTATTCACTTACTTGTTAGGAGAGGGGCTATTCCTGAGCCCTGGCTCTGACCTCTGGATTCTAGTGGCAGCAGAAGGAGTCCAGACTACAGGGTCAAGGGGGGATTGGGCTCGGCTCAGCACCAAAGAGATTTGAGACGTAGCCTGACCATCAGGTCCACAGTGCCTGGCTTTGATCTCATGGACTGGAGTGCCAGGGCGCTGAGCCAGTTTATGGGCTACCCAGGGAACAAGAGCGACAGAAGTCAAATGAGTGAAAGGGATGCTTATCTGTGCTCACCAGAAGCTCGGGTTATGTAATCCTAACAGCGCTGGTTTAACAAGGGCTTTGTTTCTATGGTTTAGAGCCCCTTTGATAACTAAAAGACACTTGTGCTTTTAATATTCTCGGATCATGACAGCAAGCTCCCGCAGCATGCTTAGATTTCATCAGGCATGAATGCAATCAGATATATCCTGTTATTATCCCAGCAGACTCCACTCACATAATAGAGATTATGCAGAGAGTTTTTAAAAAAACAATATGGTGTCCCACCGGGTTCTATTCTCAGGCCCCTATTATTCTCCCTCTATAGTTCTCTGCATGTAATTTTCAAACAGAACTGTGGTTGTTGAAAATCTTAGCTGAGTTCAGTAGCATGGCTGTACTAAATGGAAGACTGTACAAGACATAAAACTTGGAAAAAATTATATTTCTTCTCTGAAATTCTGATGGCACAAAAAACACTGCTATTTACTACTGTAATAGTGCCAGGTTAATATTTCTGCCTATCTGTATCTGTATCGAAGGATGTTTCAGAATAAGAAGGCACGGTATTTCCTGACAAAAAGTACTTATACTTATACTTTTTCTGACATTAAAGGTGCCAAATCCTGATAAACCTAAAAAGTTACCATATACAGTCTAGTGTATTATAAATAAATAATTTCTATTGGTTGATAAATGTTGAAAATAAGGTCATATTTTGTAGTTGTATGTTTAGTAAAAACCTTATTTAAATGTCTATTTGTTGTTTGTCAGCATTCTGTTGTTCTGTCCATGTCCGGTAAGAGAGGCTATACGCTTTAGTATAATAGTTTTATTTTAAAATGCATAAATAAATTTAAATAATGAAGTCCTTACCCTACATAGGTTGCTAGCTTCATTTACCATATCAGTACAGTATGTTCCATTCCTGATACCAATACCGGCCTTAAGTGCCAGCATCAGAACATATATCTATTACAGAAAGTTTTGTTGGGCAGGTACAAAAAGTCTGTGCTATTTTCTCACCTAGTTGCTATTCGTGAAAAACGGGCAAGCTCACAATGTTCCATTATTACATAAGAAATATTAGATATGTTAACAGCAGATTGATGACAGATGAAAAAGCAGGGAGAAACCGTATTCAGACACAGAGGCTCATTTTTTCCCGTGCCCACGCTTTATGGAAAAAAAAATGCTTGTTTACGCTTTAAGCGCTTTCAGGAAGGCAATTACATTTGCTCGTACAAATTAAATGCATCTGTGTTCAGTGGCTGACTGGCCTTTACTTAGGGGCATAAAATAATAATAATAATAATAATAATAATAATAATAATAGAAATGTCGTCTTCATTCATAAATGCAATAGCCACATATATTTAATAGTTACCAAGCTGAAATATCAAACATGGCAGAAGCATGCTGTTTACAAAAACATAGATGATGTAATATATTTTGGAACGCTGCTAGATCAGTGCTCACACTCACAGAGAGATGTGCAGCGGCAGGGGTCATGTTTGTCCAGATAGTGCTCCAGGGTGTCCCATCCTCCACCCACTCTTACCATCACATGATTCCTTAAGATCTGTACAAACACATTGTGTAATAGAAAGCATATGCTATAGAAGGACTAACAGTGTGTAAGAGTTTTATTTCTTATCGTTTGTCAGAGCAGAAACAGACATGGGTATTAATAAGAGAAGACACTATAAGATGACGGTGGGGAAGGAAGAGAAGACATTGAGGAGTATTTACTCGCACAAATATGATGGTGCTGGAGTCTCCGACTCTGTATTTGCCCTCTGAGATCTTCACCATGGGAAACTGACTAGGACAAGTGCAGCGACTTATCAGATATTGAACCTGTACACATAGGAGGTGAAAAACAAACAGAGTTTCAAGCAGTCTCTCTTGCAATATCCCACTCACTCAGATCACTACAACTTGCCTCATGCTTTATTTTCCTCATTCAATAAATCATAAAAGTACGAACAGGATCCTGCATGTCAATGGCAAGTGATCTACAAATCACGGTCCTCTTTACAGGAGGTCCGTCCTACTTTGCTTGATTATTAATCTCCACTGACAGAATGTAAACCCGCCTCGAGAGAAATTTATGTTTCTGATTGAGGTTAGGACAAGGTTATGCGTCATCCCTGCCAGTGTACATATTTTACAAGCCAGCCAACCATGTGTAATAGTGTCTGTGTCGGCGCAAAGGACTGAATATAATTTCTTTGTCTGTATTTCAGTCATTAATTTACTTTATTGCTTAAATGATATGTAAATCTAGAATGTATCTTGGAGAATAGTGAGAATACCACCTACCCGTTCCTAGAGTATTATGGATACTGTTGCCTTATAAGCTGATTGGTTGCTTCAGCATTACCTTATATAGAAAGGTGACCAAATTGAGGAGAAAATTGGGAGAAATCGAACAAAATAAGTAAACAATGACTGTCATGTTCGATTTGTCTGAGGGGCAGGCTTACAACATCTCACCCTACAAATGAATGGTGTTCTATACGGAGAGGATTTAATTGAATTTATAGAGCAAATCACAAGCCAGTCACCATCTCATCCACGTTCTCAGTGTTTATCGAGCATCTCTGGACCACAGGCTCCCTTGTCTCCTCACGAATCTCCTCCTCGATCTCCTCCTCCAGCTGTATAAGCACAGGTGCGGCCATGCCGAAGCGTGAGGCCCGTCGAGCCACCTCGAGTAGGCAGAGCACCACATTCTTCTCATTCTTTCGCAGCACAAGGTCGTCTGTCTCGAACATCAGAACGTCTGCAGAAGGATGGAGGACAGTAACATTGTGAAGATGCTGAGAGTTTTACAGTCTAAAGCAATTTTACCAATTTATCTAATCAGTGATTTCAGATGGACCATATTTGGTACAGGGGTTTGTCCTGTGTACATCGTATGTTGATTGCAGTGCACCACAAAAGACAAGACATTCTTGCACTGCATAATAATAGAATGGATTTGATTGTGGATGAGATAATAATATAATTTGACATGGATTCAATATGTACTAAATGAGGACTAATAGAAGAACATTTCACTTTCCTAAAGTACCAACCAAAACTCAAATAAGCCCAAAGAAACACACACACATGATTATTGGGGTCCAGTGCAACAATAGGGACAGAATGAGATTCTTTGTAGAAATGTCAATGGCAAGAAAAAAAAAAAAGAAATTTTTTATATATATATATATATATTTTATAATTTTTAAAAAAAAAAATTTTTAACAGCTAAAGTAACAGCTCATGACAAAAGATTATGTCGGAAGGACAACATTAATATCAACATAGCATGAAGCTAATTTATGTAAAGAGGTTATCACCGGTAACCTGCTACAGGCTTCCATCTAGTGTGTGTGTGTATCCTATCAGCTTGTTTTGTTACACATACAAAACTTTGGTCTAAATGAATATAATTTTAGCAACAAAAATTAAATCAGTTATTTTCCCCCACAAGATTATGCGCCATTATTCGAGCGAATGTCGCCCTCTTGTGGTAAGACTGAGTAATAACCCTCAATAATCGTTTCCAACGGACACAACATTAAACAGAAAGTTTTTGAGTTTGTAAAACCCCTTAGAGATGTACAGTATCAGTATATGTATCAAATATTCAAAGACGTTTTAGACCTGAGAAAGATGAATCTACTATAGCTAGCTGTGGTCTCCTTCGTTAATGTCAGGAAACTGGAAGTCATTGATATAATAAAATGAATGAAAAGATAGATAACAGACAAAGCTATGCCCGTTGTCTTCTGTAATATTTTGGTCTATTACTGAAATATGAATCCGTTTTTACAACACAATTTTCTTACAAACATACAGCATCACACGTAAGTGAAAAAACAAAACAAAACACAAGCTCTTATTAAAGTAGGATAATATAGACGCAAATGCAATTTTGGTAACTTTAATCAAAATTTTAAATAAAGCATCTTTTTTGCATCTTTAACTCAATAACTGCATTAATAAAATGTTTGAATAAACTGTGGCATATATAACTCAGGGCACAAGGCAGGGTACACCCTGGATGGTGTGCCAATCCACCAAGCACAGGGAGAACATGGAAATTCCATGCACACAGACCTGAGGTGGGATTCAAACCTGGATCCTGGAAGTGCAAGACCACAGTGCTAACCACCATGCTGCCCTATCATATATACAGTATCACATACATATATATTACAGCCACTTTCATGGAAACAAATATAGGCCTACACCTGCTAATTTATGCAATTATCAAATCAGCCAATGTGGCAGCAACACAATGCACATGATTATGCAGATACAGGGCAAAAGCCTAAGACAAATGTTCACATCAGACATCAAAAGGGGACACGACGTAATAACAGTGACTTCGACAGGTTGAATGACATGGTGACATTTATTCAGAAACAAAAATGCTGATTTACTGGGATTCACACACACACACACACACACACACAGTAGTCTCTAGAGTAAGACAGAATAGCGTAAGCAAGTGAGTGGCAATTCTGCTGGCATTTCAGAGAGAGGTCAGAGGAGAAACGACAGATTGGTTCAAGCTCATTGGTAATCTACAGTAACTCCAGTAACCAACATTTACAACCATGGTGAGCAGAAA